>SNQJ01S0121148.1:22944-46485 GCA_010110895.2 Picea sitchensis
TGGCCCCACTTTCCCTTGACAGAAGAAGACATAGATTGGGGTGATTATCCCGATGATGCCTCTAATATCTCTGAAGATTCGGATGAAGATGGCTATCCAGTACAAAGAGTAAGTAATATCGTTGAGTGGAACGGAGATGTTTTTAAAGACATAGAAGTTCCAAGCACCATCATTGTGGATGAAAACCCTTGGTGTTTTCAATGTAGTGAAGCACATTGGGAACATGAGTGCCCTTACAATAATGTTGGCCATCAACAAGTGAAAAATATAGGCCACATCATAGAAGGCCCTCAAATAAATATCACCGTTGAAGAGCATCAAGATGCCATAAAAGAAGCGTCCAGGTCAGCCAGAATGGCAGTAATAAACAAACTAGACCAGGAATCAAAAGAAAGGCTAAAGAAACAAGAGTTCCAGGTGTATAGAAGAAAGAAGTTGAACCAACCTACCACTGACCAAACAAAAAACCCACCTTTGGATGTAATCTTTCCTAAAACATCCAAGACTGAAAGGGTTAACCTTAACTTTGACTTTGAAGGGGCATTATCCAAGATGTTTGTAACCATCCGTTTGAGAGAAGTCATCAAAGTACCATCTGCCAAAGAGCGATTTGACAACTTTTTCCAAGGATCAGATGGACCATTGAAAAATGGAACTATTGGTCGTATCCATAATGTACCTGTGACTACAACTTATGTGCAAGAGCCCAGTGATTCCATCAAAGATGACAAAGCACGTGACAAAACCAGATAGACTCCTCATAAATATTCTCTAGAAGATACACCTTTTACAAAGGAGGACAATTCTAATAAAATTAAATGGATCAAGAAAGAGGAATACCAACAACTCCTTGATGAGTTCAAAAGCCAGGAATCTGAGACTATAAGAATACTAAATAAAGTGGAAGATGATGTACGAATCTGTCCTTCGCAACAGAAAATCTTTATAGCAGAATCCCACCCACCTCCCTCTACACAATACACCAGGGTTGTTCAAGGAATGCAAAATTTCAAAGTTAGAGAGTACAAGGAGGGGGACGTAGTATGGATGTGGGATGCCAATAAAGGGAAGCCTACTAATATCAAAGGAAACAATCATTTTTGGCTTGGCCCTTTAAAGGTTGGAAGAAAGTCAGTTAATGACTCTTATTACCTGTCTACACTGGAGGGACGAAGGTGCACAGTGCCCGTAAGTGGGCACCTCCTCAAACCCCACCAGGATGGGGTAACCTGACTTCACAGGTAAGTATAGGTAAGTAGGAATTTTGTATTCGTGTATTATACCATTTTCATTTCATGATAGTTTGCTTTCACATTTGCATTATTTATTGTTTTCTTTCAGTTTATATATATATCTATGTATGCTGGGGTGGCATTACCACCCCAGTTTTGTTACTGATACTCCTATCGAGATTGAGAAGGTCTGTAGGTTATGTTAGAGATGCTGAGGTTCTCATGCGCTCTACAGTGAGCACATGTGCCTGAGTTGGAGCCAGATGTTATCCCTGATTTTTAGGGATAGCTAGGAGATCATGTCTCGAAGCCCACAGGTCCTCGACATGGAGTATCGAGAGCAGGATTGACCTGAGTATGGCCCTGGAGGGCCCATCCTTTTCTTCTTCCATCAACTTTATCTTGTCAGTAGCAGCAACATCCATCTCCATCGACTTGGTCCTGTATCAAAAGAGGTTCTTGCTCCATGAGGTAATTGGTCCAGGTATCATGGTATTTGTCACTTTTGATCATTAAAACCTTTAAATATATTCATCTGATTCCTTTTACCTCTAACAATTGCTTGGATCTTACATTATCCCACTTGACCATGCTTGGGGATTGACAGGGTACCCTAGCAAGCCTGTGCCCATAGGTTTTGGTTTGCCACCGGGGGGATTTTTGAAAAGCCATCGTCCGCTCTCATCATAGTACCACTTTTTCATATTATCTCCCGCTCATTTATCCCATTACCCTTGTCCGGGCATTGGGTTGACCTGTTTGTAGGATTGCACCTTATCTCGTGGGAAGAAGGGGATAAAGGTCCAGAAGGTAAAAGCAGTTGGTAAAAGATAATAGCCTAGAAATAAAACCTCGAGATGCTTCACCCAGGTATCCCCGAGAAGGCAATAAAAATCCTCTCAGCAAGAAATAGGAGGGACTTGGAAAATAACAAACAAGACCTAGTCAAGAGGATAGGGGTTCTCATCACGATCCATCCTATTAGGTTCATGGGTACCTAATAGTATGACATTGCCGCCATTTGGTTACCACGCTAGGGAAGTGACCTTTGGTTGCATGGCCAAGGGAAAGAGGGTCTCATCACGAGCTAGCCTTCTCATCTCTATGAAAGTAATTGTGGGTAACACTATCAGCTTTGGTCACCATGCCAAGGAAGTGTCCTCTGGTTAGCCCTTGAATAAAAATAAAAAGAAGAAAAAAAAGAAAATAAAAGAAAAGAATAAAGGCAAGAACGGGCTTGGAAAAATTGCATCCATGACAGGTACAACTCGCCTTCTACAAAGGCACCCACAGATAACACTATGCATCCCTGGCACTCACTTCACCCACATGTCTAGACATCCCCTAACCACATCACCTCACTCACATGGCTTGAATGAAACCTTCCTGGAGACTTCCCTTTTCTTGTGGATACTAGCCCAATAGGACATCTTGTCTTTTTCTCTGATCTTGTATTGTTCGTTTTTGTAACTTCTTTGAGCTATTGATCGATGTATCAGGGTTTTTTATGCATATGTTTAATAATATTAATGATGAGATGTGATTGACATTGCTATGATCCCTGTGACTAATGAGCCCATGGAGGGCGTAGCTTTTGATGTGCAGGAACATGCCCAACAGACATGTACCATTTGGATTGGTACACATGGGGAAATGATCAGTTCAGACCTCCATGGGGCTGAAGAGCCCACCAAATGGATGCTGAGACCCCATTAGGGGGTAGAGACAGGACGATGGTTGATTAGAGTTTTTCACCGGAGAAGAAGAGGACATTTCATTAGAGGCACTTTGGCAGAGCCTGGCCTAAGGTGGTTGACCCGCTTCCAGTGAAACGTTTTCCCTGGATGGCCTAGGATGTCACCTAGGAGCTCATGATGTCACCTTGAGCATGTGACAATTTGACAGGGCAGTTGGCACATGTGGCATGATTGGGAGGCCCAAAGAGGGCCAACGTTTTTCCCTTTGGTGTTGTATTTTCCCTAAAAGGGGATAACGTCTCCCTCAGTGGGGCTTGATGTCTTACTTTTGCTTAGTTAGGGTTTTAAAATGAACATTTAATGTAAAACAATATTACTTTTGATATACTGGCCTTGTCATCCATTTTATGACCTAAAAAGTAAATTAGGTCATTGATACACTATATATTGAGGAGTTTTAGCCTCATTTTATCATGATTCATCACTCACTCATTAGTGAGGTCTGATTTTTAGCACCCTACTTGGGTATTTTTGCTGGTTTAGTGAGGCGCACTTGTTGAAGGAAGAAATTTCTTGGCATTTTATGGTGTTTCTCTTGAAGGAAGGTGTTACAACTAGGGTTTGCATGGTTATTTCTTGATGAATTGTAAGTATTTTTCTGCAAAACTTCTTGATTGAATGGTTGTAGTCTTATTTTCTTACATGTATTTATAATTTGCTGAATCAAAACCCTAGGTGACAAGCACACAAGTAGGTCCTTGTCTCATGTCCCCTAATAGAGAAATTTTCAGCCATTGAAGAAGGAAGAAAGAGCCTATCCATTGCTACACTCTCATTTCTTCTTCTCCCTAAGCTAGCAGTACTTTCAAAGGTCAAGAAGGAGGAGACATCCCAAGCCTAGGTTATCTACACCTTGGGTCGTTTTTCTTCTAGGGTTTGATGATAGAGTCTTGCTGTAGCAACACTCGCCCTCATTGCACTCTCTTGTCTTGATTTATCTTTCATGCTAGTTGTTTTTTCCAAGTTAACCTAAGGAAGGAGGAGAGAGCACGAGGCCTTGCTTTAGCAACACCAGAGTGAGCCTCTCTCCCCTAGGGTTTTGATTCTGAGGCCCTGCCATAACAACACTTTAGAACTCTTCCTTTTAGTCCTTAGCCATCCTCCTTCAACCCTTGCATCCTCTACTAAATTGACTCCATTAATCCCAAGGAATTGATCTTAGACCTCCAGCGTTGAAGTAGAATTGAATCTAAAACACTCTCAAACCTTTTTGAATTGAAACCCTAACTACACTAACGCTAACCTACTAACCCTAAGTTGCTGATGTCACATTTGGTTATTTCAACTTTGATGCAACAATGTTTTGTTTTAAGAGAAATTGAATGGTGGTTTAGGCATTAATTGAATAAAGTGTTGATTGGTTACCTTGAATGCCACATTGTTCCAATATTTATTATTGGAGTGTGATATCTTTTTATTGCTATTAATAAACATTGACTTCGTCAACATTTATTGCTGTATTTCTCATATGCATTTATCCGATAGTCTTATCAAGTACCAACCCTTTGAAATATAGCTTGCATATATTAGTTTGTTGTTGCCTTGTTTCAGCAGGTGTTCTTCATTGGGGATTCACTTTATTATTGGCTGTTTAGCTGGGATTATCTGTTTTGGTGGTGACCTGTGAAGGGGGAAATTTACCTTTGTCCTTTTAACCTTTGACTCTTCAAAACCCTAGGTCATCGGGGATGTCTCCCCTGGGCCTCACCTCCCTAAAGAGAAAGAGCCTTCCCATCGAGGTGACATTGGGTGGGATAGGTTCCTGTTACGCCAGTTTGGACCTCTATCTTATAGCTATCTCTCCTGTCTACAAACTATGTGATAACATGCCCATAAAAAATAGTTTGAAGCCATGAACTTACAACTAGATATCATGGAGGCTCACCTAGTAGAAGATGAAACGTATATTGAATATCTGGACCCCCTTGAACTCGAGCTTGACAGTGAAAAATATGAGGAAGTTCATGGGGAAATTTTGTATGCATCCATGGATGAGCTACTTACTGATTTTGAGGAGGTAAAGGAATTTGAGTTTGAAAATATTGAATATCTAGGTGATTCAATTCCCAACCCTCCTCCCGAGGAACCAATCTTTTTGAAGGATAACTTTGAAAATTTTGAGGAAAATAGTATGATGGTTCCCGTGGTATGTTCTTTTTCAACCTCTCAACCAAAAGGTGAGTTAATGCAGAATTATGTGGAAATGGAAGGCAACTTCAGTTTAACGATGTCATATCATTATGAGTATTGGTTGGCCTCCCACCTTGATAGTCATGAGCAACAAAGTATTCAGAGTTTACACGGCTTGTCATATTCCAGTGTTTGGTTGAAGGGAAGAAGGGGCATAATTCTTGGTTGGTTCTTCCTCACAAAAAGTTAAAAGTTGATAAAACTTGGGAAGGGGTCTTTTGTGAGTCATCCTGGACTGGGAATGAATAAAACTAAAAAATGTTGCTCCGTTAGGTTTTTATGCCCTGAGAAGGAATTGGCCAAGAGTCCATGAAATAGTTTGGGATGTGACTTGCAACTGGGCATAAAACAAAAACCAAGACTCGGATTGAGGAACCGTCGACTCTGATGGATTACTAGCATAGGATTTCAGCTAGACCACCCCTCACTCCCAATTGCGATGCCTTGAAAGTTGTTTTATTCATTGATTTGGAGAACTAGTGTTTTGCTCAGTTTGAAGCAATGTAGCATCTGGATTAAGGGGTCCAATTTATGAAACCCTCCCTCGGGAGAATATGGATAATGTGGTCACCTAGTCCATGCCTAAACAAGCTTGCAACATCTCACAGAACTCAAGAATGTTGCTATGCTAGTTTTTTATGCCCTAAGGAGTAATTGGCCAAGAGTCCTCGAAATGGTTTGTGATGCAACTTGCAGATGGGAATATCACGAAAGCCATGACTCGGATTGAGGAACCGTCGTCTCCATTGGATTTGTGGCATAACATTTTAGCTAGAGAACCCCTCACTCTCGATCCCAATCCCTTAGAATTTGTTTTTTCATCTATTTCGAGAAATAGTGTTTTGCTCAGTAAGAAGCAATGCAACATTTGGATTTAGCGGTCCAATTTAGGAAACCATGCCTCGAGCACAGATAGACAATGTGGTCACTTAGTCCATGCATAAAAAAGCATGCAACATCTCATGGAACTCAAAATGCTGCTCCGTTAGGCTTTTATGCCCTTAGGAGGAATTGGCCAAGAGTCTCTGAAATGGTTTGGGATGCCACTTGCAACTGGGCATAAAACGAAAATGGAGACTCAGATTGAGAAAATGTCGACTTCTAAGGATTACTCTGATAGGATGTCATCTAGAGGACCCCTTACTCCCGAGTTTCATGTCTCGGAAGTTGCTTTACACATTGATTTCGAGAACTAGTGTTTTGCTCAGTTTGAAGCAATGCAACATTTGGATTAAGGGGTCCAATTTATGAAATCATCCCTTGGGAGTGGATGGATAATGTGGTTAGCTATTCCATGCTTAAACAAGCTTGCATCATTTCATGGAACTAAAAAATGTTGCTCCGTTAGGTTTTTATGCCCTGAGAAGGAATTGTTCAAGGGTCCATAAAATGGTTTGGGATGCGACTTGCAATTGGGAATAAAACGAAAATCGAGACTCAGATTGACGAACCATCGACTCCATTGGATTACTAGGATAGGATTTCAGCTAGACCACCCCTCACTCCCGGGTGCAATGCCTTGTAATTTGCTTTACTCATTGATTTCAAGAACTAGTGTTTTGCTCAGTTTGAAGCAATGCATCATTTGGATTAAGGGGTCCAATTTATGAAATCATCCCTCGAGAGTGGATAGATAATGTGGTCACCTAGTCCATGATTAAACAAGTTTGCAGCATCTCACAGAACTCAAAAATGTTGCTCTGTTAGTCTTTTATGCCCTGAGGAGGAATTGGCCAAGAGTCCTCGAAATGGTTTGGGATGCAACTTGCAACTGGGCATATCATGAAAAACGAGAGTCAGATTGGGGAACCGTCATCTCTGTTGGATTCCTGACATAGGATTTTAGCTAGATCATCCCTCACTCCCAGTTCCAATCCCTCAGAAGTTGTTTTTTTCATTGATTTCGAGAACTAATGTTTTCCTTAGTAAGAATCAATGCAACATTTGGATTTAGGGGTCCAATTTAGGAAACCATTATTCGGGAGTGGATGTACAATGTGGTCACCTATTCCATGCCTAAACGAGCATGCAACATCTCATGGAACTCAAAAATGTTGCTCCGTTAGGCTTCTATGCCCTGAGAAGGAATTGGCCAAGAGTCCCTGAAATGGTTTGGGATGCCATTTGCAACTAGACATAAAACGAAAACCTAGACTCAAATTGAGGAACTATTGACTTCGATGGATTACTGGGATAGGATTTCATTTAGAGCATCCCTCACTCCTAGGTTCCATGCCTCAGAAGTTTCTTTACTCATTGATTTCGAGAGCTAGTGTTTTGCTCAGTTTGAAGCAATGCAACATTTGGATTAAGGGGTCCAATTTATGAAATCGTCCCTCAGAAATGGATGGTTAATGTAGTCACCTAGTACATGCCTAAACAAACTTGCAGTATCTCGCGGAACTCAAAAATGCTACTCCGTTGGGTTTTTATGCCCTGAGGAGGAATTGGCTAAGAGTCCCTGAAATTGTTTGGGATGCGACTTGCAACTGGGCATAAAAAAAAAATCGAGACTTGGACTAAGGAATAATCGACTCCGATGGATTAATAAGATAAGATTTCAGCTAGATCACCCCTAACTCCCGGGTGCCATGCCTCGAAAGTTTCTTTACTCATTGATTTCGAGAACTAGTGTTTTTCTTAGTTTGAAGAAATACAACATTTGGATTAAGGGGTCCAATTTACGAAATCATCCATCAGGAGCGGATGGATAATGTGGTCACCTATTCCATGCCTAAAAAATCTTGCAACATCTCACGGAACTCAAAAATGTTTCTCCGTTAGTCTTTTATGCCATGAGGAGGAATTGGCCAAGAGTCCCCAGAAATGGTTTGGGATGCGAATTACAACTGGGCATATCACAAAAATTGAGACTCAGATTGAGGAAATGTTGTCTTTGTTGGATTCCTGGCATAGGATTTTAGCTAGCTCACCCCTCACTCCCGGTTCTAATCCCTTAGAAGTTGTTTTTTTCATCTATTTCGAGAAATAGTGTTTTGCTTAGTAAGAATCGATGCAACATTTGGATTTAGCCATCCAATTTAAGAAACCATGCCTCGAGAGAAGATGGATAGTGTGGTCACCTAGTCCATGCCTAAACAAGCATGCATCATCTCATGGAACTCAAAAATGCTGCTCTGTTAGGATTTTATGCCCTGAGGAGGAATTGGCCAAGGCTCCCCGAAATGGTTTGGGATGTCACTTGCAATGAGACATAAAATGAAAATCGAGACTCAGATTGAGAAACCGTTGACTTTGATAGATTACTCGGATAAGATTTCATCTAGAGCACCCCTCACTCCCATGTGCCATGCCTCGGAAGTTGCGTTACTCATTGATTTGGATACCTAGTGTTTTGCTGAGTTTGAAGCAATGCAACATTTGGATTAAGGGGTCAAATTTATAAAATCGTCCCTCGGGAGTGGATGTATAATGTGGTCACCTAGTCCATGCCTAAAAAATCTTGCCGCATCTCACAGAACTAAAAAATGATGCTCCATTAGGTTTTTATGCCCTTATGAGAAATTGGCCAAGAGTCTGTGAAATTGTTTGGGATGCGACTTGCAACTGGGCATAAAACGAAAACCGAGACTTAGATTGAGGAACCATTGACTGCGATGGATTACTAGGATAGGATTTTAGCTATAACACCCCTCACTCTTGGGTGCTATGCCTCAAAAGTTTCTTTACTCATTGATTTCGATAACTAGTGTTTTGCTCAGTTTGAAGCAATGCAACATTTGGATTACGGGGTCCAATTTATGAAACCATCCCTTAGGAGAGGATGAATAATGTGGTCACCTAGTCCATGCCCAAACAAGCTTGCAACATTTCAGGAAACTAAAAAATGTTGCTCCGTTAGGCTTTTATGCCTTGAGGAGGAATTCACTAAGAGTCCCCGAAATAGTTTGGGATGCGACTTGTAACTGGTCATATCACAAAAATCGAGAGTCGGATTGAGGAACCGTCGACTTTGATGGATTACTAGGATAGGATTTCAGTTATACCACCCCTCACTCCCGGGTGCCATGCCTCGAAAGCTCCTTTACTCATTGATTTCAAGAACTAGTGTTTTGCTCAGTTTGAAGCAATGCATCATTCAGATTAAGGGGTTTACTTTGGCTGGCAATTTTTTGCAAATGGTTTGGAGAGACTTGTTGATGGCCTCAACTTGTCTATTTGCCCGGGGGTAATAAGGAGAAGAATGACCATGTCTAAACCCCAACTTAGATGCTATCACTTTCATCATTTCATTATGAAAGTGACTGCCATGATCAGTGACAATCTCACTCGGGATACTGAAGTGGACGATAATTTGATTGAATACGAAGAAGGTGACAGTCTTCCCATCATATTTAACTGTAGGCATGGCCTCGACTCACTTATTAAAGCATTCAACGACCACAATAATGTGTTGATGCCCCCCAGCCAAAGTTGGGTTGCAATCCATGAAATCCACCCCCACTCGGTGAAGGGACCGACGATAATGACTGGGTGAAGAGGGCCTGGATGTGAGCGCATTTTCCAAGTGAACACCTAGTAGTGGTGTTGCTTCTTAACTACTTCAATAAAATATTTAAAGATAGTAAGCCATAAATAACTAGCTCACAAATTTTTTTGGGTTGTTGCAAGCCTGGATAGATGACCACCACAAGCCCCACTATGGCAATCGTTCAGGACTGACTCGGCCTCTCTGTGAGTTAAACAATGACGTAAGATATTGTCTATTCCTCAGTGATACAAATTATCGCCGATGATAGTATAATTCTTAGCTTGGTACCTTACACACCATCGGTCATCTCGCGAGAGATGTTGAGGGAACTTCAAAGTTTGAAGATAGAGAACAATGTCTCCATACCAGGGGCCAAATGACGAGACAAGAAAAATATGTTCGTGCACGAATGAATCAACATGGATAAAATCCTCATCTGATCGTGGCAAGTCAGATATTAACTTCGCAAAGACTAGTGATTTCTTTGATTTTGCAGCGCGAAATCGAGATCAAACTCTTGTAAAATGACAATCCATTTATTATATTTTCCCCCTATGATACACCTGGTAAGGACGTAATGAAATGGATTGAAATTGGCAATCACAGTGGTATTGCAAAATAATATATAATGATGCAAATGTTGGACTGCGTGGACGACAACGAAAGCTATCTTTTCAATGTGAGAATAATTAAGCTCAGGGCCAACTAAGTTTCAACTAAGATAGTAGATGACGTGCTCACGGAGCTCATCATTCTCTTGAACCAGAACCATACCAATCATCTCCTCATATGCGATGATATAAAGCAAGTAATCTCTACTGTAGTCAGGAGGCTTCAACAGAGGTGTTGATACCATGTCTTTCTTCAAAGCATCGAAGGACTCATGGGCTCGCTCATCCCAGATAAAAGGGGTGTCCTTCAAAAAGTGCATAAAAACCTTAGTGATATTGGCATAATTCACTATAAACCGACGAAGAAAGTTAGATTTCCCTGCAAACCTTGAAGTTGTCTAATCATGCGCGGGGGAGGCAATTGAAGTATTGCCTCAACCTTTAATGGATCTACCATGATCTCGGTCTCAGAAACTAAAAAACCCAAAAGACAACTAGACTTAATGCAAAAGATGCACTTGTGAGGGTTCAATCGAATTCTATAGTAACTACATCTTTCAAAAACAAAATGAAGGTGCATAGCATGATCCGCTCTCTTGCAAGAGTGAGCAGCAAGATCATCAAGGTAAGCTTCGACTATATGCTTAAGATTGTGAAAAGAAAAATTCAAGGCATGTTGAAAGGTTTCTTCGACGTTTTTAAGGCCGAAAGGAATTTTTTGATAAGAGAAAGTACCCTAAGGACAAATAAATGTCATCTTGTGTTGATCCTCAACTTTAATTTGAATTTGGTTATATCCTAAAAAATCCATCCATAAAAGAAAAAAATTCGCTTCCCGCACACTCGTTGAGAATCTGATCGATGAAAGGTGTCTAGAAGTTGTCTTTAGGATAGGCTTTGTTCAGGTCATGAAAGTACATACATACACAGATGGTTCCTTGCTTCTTATCCACAAGAATGGGGTTGGATACCCATTTAGTCAAGGGAACTGGGTAGATGAAGCCAACATTAAGTAGCTTCTCCACCTCTGCCTTAATAGCAGGGTCCTTCCGGGGGTTGATAGCTCTAAGACGTTGCCGAACAGGTTTAGCATCCAGATAAGTTCTAATCTCATGCTCAACAATACGAGGGTCGATTCCTGGCATCTCTTCATATGACTAGACAAATACGTCTCAGAATTCCTTGAAGAGTTCAGTGCAGATTAGGATTTCTTCTGGCGAACAATCCACACCGATATTAACGTTTTCAACCTTGCCAAGGGTACGAGAGATATCGATCGTGATGGTAGGAGAAATACTCTCCATGTTTCCTTTGGCATAAATGTCGTGCGTGTCAAGTGGAACTACGGCGTGACTGACTATCTCATCAAAGTAGATCGAAAATCATCTTGTTCGATACTTTCAAGATCTGGGAGAAAATAAGAGCAATGATGCATATCATCCCAAGGTTTGTCGGAACCATTCATGGCTTCAATAATAGCTTCGTCCAAAGGCAAAGTCTCATCGAGAAAATCATGTGAACAAGACAATGAAGTGGCCCACACGGGCCTAAGAACGAGATCCTCCTCATCCGTCGTTGAGGTAAAAGGATCGGGATCGACAAAAGAGTCAAGAACAACTTGATACACAATCTCTGCTGCCAATAGTGGCATGGCCATTCTAGCATGCAACTGACCTTCACAAGACGAAGTCATGGAAGGTAGGGTCCATGGATCACTAAACTTGGAAGTGTGGAAAGGAATGGACCTCTCGGTCAAAACGAGCCTACTGGACATGGCATAAACGTGATGACTCAGTGTCGTGAAGTCGAAAGTACCCATAAGGGAAGAATATATTCTGACACCGATATTCTCAGGTCCTAGCTGAGAATTGTCGATCGCAGGGATCAACAGTCCAATAGATTCATTAGGACTAGAGTACACAAAGGATAACTTGTTGATCGTCATGATATTTCCTTCATGAGGAAAACAAAGAGTATGGAAGACGGACGATACGACGATGACCATAACATAGGTCCAATTGCGTCCTAGTAACAATTTATAATCAAAAGGTGCATCAACTACCTCTACCGTCTTCCCACCTAACTGGACCGGAAAGGCAGGAAGAATACCGTGAGGGTGGAAGGAATGACCATCAAAAGTAGTCAACATGTTAGATGACTTGGAAAGAGTCAGAGAACCGAGAGCTTTCCAACAGACCAGGGACATCACACATGTAGCAACACCTTCATCAACAACCGCACATTTGATGGTATATTTTGAGTACTTCACATGGATTTGAAAATCCACATGATAAGGCAAGCAAGGCTTCACATCTATGACATCGAACTTGATAACTTTTGAGCCACTGGGTTCTAGAGCTCCTAAAGTAGATAGTAAGGCATTCCTCTGTGAAGGACACGTCTGGAGTACCTCCAAAGTCTACATCGCACAAGGGGTTTGACTCAGATCCTCAACAATAGAGTAGTTCTGGGTGGCTCTAGCATTTGGATTATGGGTAGAGCGCTTGAGTACTCCTTTCAGAATACGAGGCGATGACTCTGGTTTTTCAATTTGTAAAGTTTTCTCCAGAGGAGGAGGAGGAGATTCTAGACCAGGAATAGCTTCTAAAGAGCTATAATCTTGAGATCGAGTGGCTACATTAACTTTTGCATTGACCATATTGATACACAAATGGTCGTTGTCTTGCAACGACGGGTTTTGACTCCCACCAGTCACATTTTCGGCATTTGAGGAACTCGAGGTCATGTGTTGATTATGTTGGATTGGATTTGTCAGCACGACGGGAGGTAGAGATAATAGCCTTGCAGCATTAGCAAAGTTTTGGGCATAAATGGGAAAGGTGATCATCTGTGCAAAGCTTACAACGAAACTTCACCTTACATCTTTCTTGTTTTCCCTCTCCAACATTATTACCATTGTCCTTGGGTTTATTACCATTTTTCCCACCCTTACGATTATTACGTCATTTCCTCTTATTCTCGCCTGGTTTTTGGTTACCATATGGGTTGGCCAACTATTGCACAGAGTGTACATCTGAGTGGGGTTACAAGACATAGACGAAGTTGGCCCTCCTGCATACTGGTTTAGAGACAACTCTTTCAGATGGCTTATCACCGAGTCTGCAGACTTTACATTGGTGGTACCTACGATGTCATCGGCATGAGGTCCGGGCTTTTGTCTAGGGTTGTAAGTTGACTGCGGTACGTCTGGAAGAAGCTGGTATAACATCCCAGATTGAGCATAAAACAAGTCTAACTGCTGGGCTCTAAAGATCGCTTCTTCCTCAGTGGTAACCCTGAAAGTAGCAACGTCCTTCGAGATAGGAGCATGCAAATACTTAAGGAACCATTCTAAAATAAAGGCCAAGGTATAAGGGTCTTAATCAACCTCTTCCGTCTACGCCACTCCTAGATATGATCCAAGATATGAGTGGTGGTGTCCTGGTGCAAAGTTGACAGAAGTTCTAGGCCAACATTGTAATGAATGGGCAACTGGAAGTGGTCAAGGAAGACCGACACCAACTAACTAAAAGTCCCATACGTCCCCCTAGGTAGCTCAATATACCATTTTGCTGCAACTCCGATGAGGGTATGTTGAAATAATCTTAATCGAATAAAATCGCCATTAAGGGAATTCAAAGAGCACTAAAAGTGAAAGGTAGTGACGTGATCACCATGATCCTCTCCATTCTTACCTTCAAACTTTGAGATGTCTGAAGGAAGCTTGGTGGGGACGGGGGGCCATGTAGGATCATGGCTCATAGGGTCGTTCATTAACTTAGACAAATCTGGCAGATTAAGCATGGCCAGAAAAGGGAGATAGGGTTGCGGCGTTTGGCACCAAGTTCTTGGGAAAGATTCTGCTTGAGGGAATGCAACCCATCCAGGGTTCTAGTAAGCACCATGGCCATGTCTAGGAGTATAAGGCTCTCCTCCGGGATGATTCATAAAAGGTTGGTTGGGCATCATCCTAGTAGGAATGTTCTGTTGAGGATTATAATGATTGCCCCCAGTCGAATTTGATGCGGGTTGGGGGTTGCCCAAAGCATGAAATTGACCTCCTCAATTTGTGAATCTTGAGGATAGAGGTGGATTCACCATGCCAAATGTATTGGTTGGAATTGAAACCGAGGAGGTAGTGGTGTAGGATGAAACTTGAACAGAATCTTGTCCGCCAGGTTGGTTGTTCCACCCAAAATTAAGACGATTGGAACCAGGTTTAAAGGCAGGAATGCCTGCCATATTAGAAGTCGTTGGATGGGTTTGAGACCCACCAAAAGAAAATGGAGTGTAAATAGGTGTAGTGGCCCCAAGCCCAATGCTAACATTAGTGCCAACAACTGGGATGGCGTTTGAAAACTGCGAAGTAAAGTTGGGCATACCATAAGAAAAGGGACTAGGAGCCATAGGGATGGCCTAAACGTTATAGCTCGGTGAGTGTCCAAGAGACCCAAAAGGGTTCAAGGCAGTAGCTTTAGAATTCACTATAGGCCAAGCCATAGTAATGATAGGTGCCTCGGACACTACAACCATTGTGGTTGCAGGAGTCGAAAGGGTGCCATTAACTATAGTGGGTGTGGGAGTCAAAGGGCTCCCAGTGTTATAAAGACTAGGTTCAATACTCATCCTTGTAGAATCACAAGTCTGAACAGTGGATGTGTGTGTACCACTCCTAATAACTCTACGCCTTTTAGAAGGCAAACACTCGAAATCTGGTGGTAATTGTAACAAGCGACGTGACCAGTGGGGAGGCTGGTCCGACTCCACAATGACTCCAGACTCTAAAGATACAAAATATATCCTAAGGCCAACTAGTAATCAAAGAGCACACCAAAAGTCAAAAGGCCAATATGCATACAAACGGGGTAAAGTGGCTGAGAGTGGCCTCCCTCCCTAAAGAAGGTATGTCTCACCCAAGAGGGGCCTGCGACTCCCTGCTAAAGATCAGAGGTAACAAAATCAGTTATAAGGGCCCTCGTGGGCTTAACAACTAGTTGGTCAGATCCCCCTGGAGAGGTAATCCTCCATAAAGGTTGTGTGTTGTCCGACCCTTATCTGACCCATGATACCTGCAGAATAACCCCTTCAAGTAACCTATGAGACACCTAAGTCAAGCAACTAATAAACCACTGTAAAACCGATGCACATGCTAGCAGTCGTAAGTCAGGTCCACCATATGGGCAGGGTAGCAAAGCCCGAAACCTTGAAATTACCACCTCTCATGGAGGTAAAGGCACTAGCAAGATCCCCAGATATGAATAGATCCCCAGAAATACCTCTGATGCTAGGAAGGTATCGGGGGGATATCCCTTCAACTGACTTCACGCAACCTCATGATTAACTCTAGTGTGAGCAGAGCCTCTTGATATTACCAATTATACAATGTATTTCTCCACTCCCTGTCTCGAACACATATGTTTATTTAATTTCCTTGGAGAAGTTTACTCACAAAACTCCTATTCCAAGGCACTAAATCCTAAGCTAGTTTGTGTACCCTAGAAAATAAAATTGCGACTAATCAATTTTCAAATTATAGCATTAATTTTAGTGGTCGTGATTACTCAAAAAGGTATGGTAGTGAAACTCATGATGTTATGACTCTGCAAGTAAAGTAAATATGAAAATAATGCAAATTCCTAACCTTAACTTTCAATGAATTATATGCTTCTAAAAACCAATGCAATTTTCAATTTCAACTCTGCAATTCAGAAGTAAAAATGCAATCTTTCATGACATGCACTAAGCTAATGACAAGGACTAAAAAAGACCAAAATGCCAAGCAATGTAAAATGCCTATTTTTTTGTATTTTCAATATAATAAAAATTAAAATGCATGGACTGCAAAGCAACTTGATAGATAAACTATACTGTGTATAGAAAGTGATAACTCAAGCAGGATGCCAAGCAACAAAACACCCAGCCCAATGTACAAGGACAATCAAAATGAAAAGATGATGTGAAAGACGTCGCCCAGAAATTCAACCAAAGTTAGGTTTCCTATCATCCCACAAGCACTTAATAGGCACTACCGAGACCCAAGAAGGCTCAACAAACATCAAATCCCACCCAACAACCACCAGACCAAGAAAACAAGCTAGGAAAATGGATGTATGCGACTGTTTGGGCAAACAGAGCGTATATATGCAACTTTTAGAGGGACAACCTACGTATGTATGTGACTATCAGGGGAAAAGCACGTATATGTTTCAAAACAAGGTCAGGCAAGGGAGAAAGGCTGAAAACTCAGACCCAGAGTGAATAGAGGCTGTCAAGCAATGATGTGACAAGAAACATAATAGAAACAAGAGAAATCTAAGGATAAAAGTACTCCAAACCCTAAGAAATAAGATTCAATCCCCAGTATGGTTGCCAATTCTGTTACGAGGAAAAATCTTTCTATGGCTAGGATAAACCACAACAGACGAAAATGACAGCAGAAATCAACTCTCTTCTCAAGTATGCTATGAAAACAAATATGCTAGCAAGACAAGATAAAAGGCCTACCTCATCCATATGTTCGACGAAGTCCACCGTTGAGTGCTTGACCCAAAGAAATATACCCACAACTAGTCCTCAACAACCAAGCAAAGCAATAATATGGTGATATTATGTATGTTAGCACATTCAATAGCATAATCCATTAATAAACAAGACAAATACGCCCATGGAATAATAATTCAATATATTTGCAAGATATCAATTAGACGGGAAAAGAGTATTTCTATTAATATATGATCAACAGAAATAAAAATGTTATAGACTTTTGTGTCGTTATGGTTCGGAACCGAGAAACTAAGTTCCTTCCAGCTGGGCCTCCACCACTTCAATCCTCTACCAAAGGCAAGCTCATAAGAGAGAAACAATGAGGTTCTCAATCAATAAGCGATGAGCTTGGGGGATGAATACTGTGTTCAGACTTAAAGGACAAAGGGATGCAGACTCAATATGAAGTAAATAATTCCTCCAGAGTAACTTTTCTCTCAAAGTTGAATTCTTTGTCCCTTTTCCATAGCTTGGAATTGGCCCATTTATATCCTTCAAAATGGAATTTAAGGGTCAAGTCAGAATGTTTCCCCTATATGGAAGGCCAAGGATCATAGATCTCCTATCGTAACATGGAAACCTGACATTAATTTTCATTTTCTGGCACAAATCCCAATGTACACAGGCTGTAGTGGAGCAACCTGCGTATACACATGTTGTATAGTGTGCAAGATGCATACATGTGGAAAAATATTTGTTTTTGTCTCTGGATCTTACAAACAGGGATGATAAGTCTGCATGGGGAAATGCAAAAAGGCCTTCTGGGCAAGTTGCATGGGGTGAGACAAATCTTGCTATAACATTGCAGAAAGTAAAGAGAGATGCAACAAATGGAAGAATGGTCTCTCTCATATGGAGGGAGATGATCAAAGAATTCCAAAAGAAGAGCATGCATATTGCTCATTTAGGCATGAAGATGGGATTAGGAGGGTGTTAATCCCAAACCATATGATCCCTTGAAGAATCTGTAAAGACTATGAAGTATCTATCCATGTTCTTCATTGGAAGTAGCAGCCATGATAAGCAACACGTGTTCAGTTTGACTCTAGAAGAAGTCTTCTTTGAAAAGAAGCCTTGAATATCCTTGGTTGTCCATATACATTTATGTTCCTATGACAGAAGGTTGGAGCCTTCAGGAAAGAAGGGAATGTAATCTATAGAATATTCTGTGGACTCCAACATTGAAGAAAAACACGAGGAAGAACATGAAGATTCCAAGAAAGAAAGAAAAAGTTAGAACAACCAATTGAACCGGTTTGAATCCACTAGAAGCAGTCAAGTAGAAGGAATGGAAGGAAGTTGTGATGAAGAAAAATGTATGTGAGAAATTGTGAAATAGACTTGAGAATTGATAGATACAAGGCAAGACTCAGGGCTAGAGGGTTCTCCCAGAAGGAGGGAGAAGACTATTATGATAGCTTGTTCCAGTAACCAGACATACCTCTACCTGAGCCATTATATCTCCTGCAGTATCCATGGGTTGGAGTTTACATCAGATGAATGTAAAGACTTTTCTTCTCAATAGAGTAATTGAAGAAGAAGCATATGTAGAGAAACCTCAAGGTTTTGAGGTATACCAGAAAGAAGCCCTTGTATGCAGAGGGAAGAAGACCTTGTATGGATTCAAGAAAACTTGGTGCAGAACCTCTCATGTACATTAGAAGCGTGGTGAAAACTTCCTATGACAGAGGAAGTATATTGAAATGGTTCTTTAGAAGTCTGTAATGATGGATTGCAAATCCATGGAAAATTTCCATGATGACAGATCTGAAGATGTTGAGAGATTCTGATTCAGTAGACCCGTCTCTGTATCGACAATTGATTGGCTTGTTAATGTATTTGGAGAATACTTTGCCGAATATTTATTTTGTGGAACGTTTAAGTTATGATATAGAGTTGCATGGATTTATCGATTCATATTGGGCAAGGAGTGAAGATGACAAAAGAAGTGCTACTTGGATATGTTTTAGTTTGAGCTTTGCCACAATGTCATGGGCTAGTAGGAAACAGAAGTTTGTTGCACTCAGCACTGCAGAAGAAAAGTATATTGCAGCTTGTGATGCTTGTACAAAAGCGGTGTGGCTCCGTAAGTTGGTTTCTGGACTGTATGATCAAGTGTTGAATTCGACCGTGATATATTGTGATGATCAGAGCTATATGAAGCTTTCAGAGAACCCGATGTTCCATGACAGGTCGAAGCACATTGAGATCAAGCATTATATTCTCTGTGATAAAGTTCAGAGTGGAGAAGTGGTTCTCCAGTATATCTCCACAAATGAGCAGATAGCAGATATTTTGATAAATCCTCTGTCTAAGATGAAAAGTTTGCGTACATAAGGGACAAGTTGGGGCTCGTGGAGACGAATTCCTTATTGAAAAAGGAAGTGATTACTCCCAGGTTGGGAGGGAGAATATGTTATTGATTTATGGACAATCATTTTCCAGTTCAAAAAATGGTCCAGTTTGGGCAGTTTCTTTCCCGTTCGGAAAGTGGTTCGAGATTTCTAACGGACAGTCATTTTCCAATTCGAAAAATGGTCCAGATCGAATAGTCATTTTTGTAATGAAAATGGTCCGATAGATTGTTGATGTACCATAGGCATCGATTCCCCTTGTGGCTAGTGTGGGGGAATGGTCTAGGATAGTCATTCTTCTTGGTAGTCACTCCATGTAGTGGTCAAGTAGAATGGTTCGCCTCACCAGGCAGTCATTCTTTCGAAGTTCATAGTTGTGAGAAGTTTCGGAGAATGGTCCATTTTGGAGGTTGGTGCAGGGCAGTCATTTCCATAGGAAATGGTTCGGACAATCATTCCTTATAGCAGACTCATTCTCTCCAGGTTTCACTTTGATTAGTGCCGGAGAAATGGACCAGTTAGGTGAATGGTCTAGGTTAAGTAATCAAGGACAGACATTCCCTAGGGTAGATTCATTCTCTTCAGGTTGCACTATTATTAGTGTCAGAGGAATGGCCCAGTTAGGTGAATGGTCCAAGCTCAGAAATTGGGGACAATTATTCTTCTATGCTTGGGAAGAATAATCCAAATATCCCATGGTTGATGTATTACTTTCTGAGGGAAGATGTGAGTGGAAGAATGGCCCAGATGACTCAGTTTGTATCGTGATATTGTTTATGCAGGTTGATATCAGATGATATGATTGATTGTAGAGATTGTATGTCTCTGGAAAGTAGTTGTATACTACTGTGATGGATGTGATCCACTGATAGTGATTATGTGTCATTGGTTGGTAGTTGTGTGCTACTAGGAGTGGTTGTGTACCATTGGGTAGTAGTTGTGTACTACTATGGATAGACATAGTTGTGTTCTATTGGATGAAATTCTTTTGATTTCCATGGAGAGTACTGCTAGTGGTGGAGATGATTTCCAGCTAGATGGATAGTCATTATGCTAATGGACAGACATTCTCCATTTGGAGAATGATCCAGGTTGATAGATTGTTGATGTACCATGGACAACTATTCTTCTAGGACATATGCCCAGATTAGAAGAATGGTATGTCTCCCTGAGTTCACAATAGTGACCAAAGTGGAGAGATTGGTACAAGATAGACATTTTCCCTGAGTTCACAGTAGTGGCTAGAGGGAAAATGGTCCAAGACCATCATTATTCTAGGACGTATGTCCAGATTAGAAGAATAGTCCTTGTAGCCCATGGCATGGCTTCTAGCATCTATTGGAACATTTATTCTTCTAGAACATATGTCTGGATTAGAATAATGATACTTGTATCACTTTGTGGAGTGAGTGACCTTTTCAACATCAGGCCCGATTACTCAGATGGAGTATGGCTTCGAGAGATGATGCAGTTGATGCTATCAGATGCTACTGATAGTGATGATGTGTCTCGTGAGTTGATCTACGTGGCTATGATGATGCTACCAGTTGAATGGTCTGTTTGTGCTCAAGACCATTACCTTTAATACCTCCCTAGCTAGGAGGGAGTGTTGATATTATGGTAGCTACGGGAGGTACTAACCTCCACATGTAACCTTTGACAAGACTAGAATATTTCGGGAAGTAAGATAAACCCTATAACATTGGATAATAACCCTAGAAGACAAGTCGACTCAAGAGAATATTTAATATTGAGTTATTAGCCTCTAGAAAGAGAAGTCGACCCAGTCAAGTGAGATAGAGCAGTATAAATAGAGGGTGATAGAGCTCATTTGTCACTCTCACTCTCACAACTGCATAAGGAATAGTGGTGTGCAAGTTTGGAGAGGGACTACAGCTACAGTTGCTACAATTGAGATTTTGGATTTTTTTTGGACTTGGTCTCTTGGTTATGGTTTGGACTTTCTGCTTGGTTTCTGGTTATTCTTGCTTGGTGCACTACCCTTAGAGAAAGGTGCGCTACCTTGGTTGGTTATTGGTCTATTATCGAAATTATTCTATCTGTCAAGGTTAAGGTGCTCGGAGGTGGCATTTGTGCCTATGGTTCGCTGGCAATATTATTGTATTTTCTATGGAAAAATGAGCATGTCTCTTTATTTCTAACAACCCAAACCTCTGTTGGGTATACCTAGGGCTCCCTGGACTTGTTGGGTGGTTCTATTCCTGTCGGTGACCTGTTTCCTTGGCTACTGCTAGCTCAGTCGCTTCTCCTCCCCTTACTTGCATGACCTCCAACTTCATCTCCCGACGAATGCTATGTATACACTACCTGGTGGATTCCACTCAACCAAACCTTTCCTCCTCTGCAATTGTCTATGTTCGTCGACTTCTAGCCGAATATTCCTTCATCAATTGGAAACTCTACCTCATGAAGGCTTTCTCAGTCATCTCCACCACCTGTTGTCACTATCCTTTCTCCTATGCGAGATCTCTTCTCCATTGTGGTGGCTGCTACAATTTTCACGACCCCCAAGTTGCCAATTCCTCTACCGACTCCTATCGACAGCTGCACCTTGCGCAACTTGCTGCCTTTTCTCACGCCCACTGCCTCCGCGGATTAAAACCTACTCGTGGCTCTATTTCAACCCCCACGATAGACAACTGTAGTGTTTTCAACTTTTTCAGCCGTCGAATTTCCCTTCGTCCGTCGCTACATGGTCATCCTTTCCTCTGGCTGCACCAACTCGACCACAACAACCTCTACCACTGTTGACCTACAGTCATGGCTCTCAACCAGATATTTTTCAAGTGTTTGTTCCTACACTTCAACAAACCAAGATTAGTGTCTAATTCACAGGAAGATCTCTTCCTATCATACCCATGCGGTTCTCCTAGCGCCCAATGCTCCTCGAATTGTCGCGTCACTTCCAGCTCTACAGTTGTTGACTTCTATTTATTGTTGGTCGCCTGTTGAATCTGTGGCCTAGGTCTCCTCACCTCCTGTAATCTCCAATGCCTATGAGAATGGCCCGATCTGCAGCTCGCTCAACTGACTCTCTCACACCAACAGATTGACTCCCGACGTATTTGTAACCGACGACTAGCCTACGTCGACTAGGTTGCAACCTCCTTGTGACAACTCCCAACACTTTCTCGAACTACCTTCAACTTAATTCTCCATGCGGACGCACCTCTACAGCATGATATCCTTCACCAGTTTTACTTCTACAACAACCCGTACCCTATACGGTTGTTTTGATATTTTTTTTAAACCCGCAACGTCTCCCTGAAGAATCTCAATCTCGTACAGAACGATTTCTCCTTCACTTGACAGTAAATTCTGAGCAAAACACATTTACTGAATTAATGCATAGCTAGGTTACTCAACGATAAATTCAGTGGAAGCAAAAATTAGAAACCAAACACATTCATTGCACAAATATATTCGGGTAAACAACCCCTGGAAAAACCCTTGCAGGAAAACCAGATCTCTGATGATTTTATTAAATAAAATCATGGCTCTCGTCCTTGGATAATGGCCCTTCTGAGGAATAAACTGCAACAATAGCCTAGCCCTCTTGGATGTTATATCCTTGCTGCATTTCCTCTCCCCCTACCTCGGCACACCTGAGTTCTCACTCATTCTTTGCATACCATCATTGTGTCTCCTCCTCTCACCTAGGTTGTCTTTTATAACCTTGAGTTTACCCTAATTCCTATTAATGTTTATGCCATTATTATAGTTCTTTGCATTTCAATAGATAAGAGCATCATAAGAACAATATCACTGAGAAATACACATCCACAAGAGACACATCATTTATCCTGGGAAACCCTCTAGGGGAAGAAAACCCAACAAAAACTTCCTTATCATAAATAGCTTGTATAATGTTCAAGAGATAACTCAAACCAATATAGAAAGTCCTCCCCAAGATATGCGCCACTCTTCTTCTCCTCTCTCCAACTTCTAATTGCAGCTTGCCTCATAAGAGAATGAGAAAGTGAGTGTGTGTAAGAACTAAGGCGCTAGCCTCTTATTTATATCAATATGGCACGTGTGAAGAGTCACCATCTGGCAGGGCCGACCTCTCACACTGGGTGGATAAACCCAACTTTAATTAATTCTGGCCCTTCCATTATAACTGATGGGGCCGACTTCTTATTTTGCACTTTGTAATTGTTCGATGACCAATCCGCAAAAGGGGATTTGGTCCATGGGTGTATTCATGGACTTGCATTCTAGCATGTCGAATCTCTTTAAGATTTCGATCGTGTACTTCCCTGGTTAAGGAAGATTCTTTTCGGACTCTGCCATACCTCAAGACCTAAGAAGTAATGCATTAGGCCAAGGTCTTTCATTTCA
>SNQJ01S0121148.1:47075-62555 GCA_010110895.2 Picea sitchensis
ATCAATCTGGCACGTGTGAAGAGTCACCATCTGGCAGGGCCGACCTCTCACACTGGGTGGGTAAACCCACCTTTAATTAATTCTGGTGCTTCCATTATAATTGCTGGGGCTGACTTCTTATTCTGCACTTTTTAATTGTCTGATGACCAATCCACAAAAGGGCATTTGGTCCTTATACAATTACCGACAAGATTAATCCTCAATGGGGATTTAATCTAATAACAATAATAATAATAATGACATGATTAATCCACAATGGGGATTTAATCCAATAAAAAAATAATAATAAGAATGCTCTTCGCAGTTACATTATTTCAACAATTCCAAAACCCTAGATCTCCTAAAGTGATCTATGACTTAGATCTAATCTCCCGTTCACTTTGGATCTAACGGCTAGGACTTAATTTAATTACTAATGCCAATTACTTTAATATTTAATTAAATGAAACTCATTTTATTACAAAAGTACATTCACTTAATAAAGTGAATCTCCTAAGGTTCTGAGAGGCATTCAAGACGACTTCCACATGTTATACACAAGCCAATGTGGAAGACATGTCTAATGCTACAACCATCAACATTTTCCCTTGTGGAATCCCTTCTTGTAGGGCCTTGGTCCTCATACCTTATCCTGATTAGGTTATATATTTTTCTATGCTTAGGGTTCTAATCTCTTGCTCTAATGCTTAAGATAGAAATGACCAAATCTTAAAAGGGTATTACTTCTTGACCCCATAAGCCCTAATTGGAGAGAGACACTTGTCTTCTCCCACCAACCAGAAAAACCCTAAAAATCCCCAAAAAATATTTTTTTTCTTTAGAAAGAAATCGAACAGTGAAAAACAAAAATCTTTATTTAGATTTCTTTCATAGTTTAGTGCAATGTAACAATTCATTGCATTTCCTAGACTAGCTTATTCAAGGGTTTATGCTTAATTGTTGATTTCTAACCCTAAGAAGGAAAAACGACCCTATAAAAAGGTGCCTCAAGGATTTATCTAACAATTTGTGGGATGATTTTAGGCATTTCTCAAATCTGGAAATTAAATTGCAGCAATAAAAATGAGATTTGGTGAAACCCTAAGGCTAGGGTTTAGTGCTTAAAGGGGTATTCTTACTCAAAACTAGTCTCCATTTCATTGCTAGATTGTTTCTACAAGTTTATATTATAAATCTAGTGGTGAATTTAGTCTCTAAAGTGCTTATTTTTGCTTATCTTTTATTTAAAGTTCATTTTGGTGAATTCCAAGTGTCAACGTGAAAACCCTACGGGGATTCACCATTTATTTTACAAGTTATTTCTCAGTTCATGGTTATACATCCTTAGAACTTGTTTCAAACTCTTGTTGGATTGTTGTTGCATATCATAGCTCTTTCCCAAGGGGAAACATCCAAGAGGTCTTGATTTCTAGTGCCTACTCTCTCCCTTGGATGGTCTATTTCATACTCTATGTTATTTTATTATAAAAGAAAATTAGAAGTCGAAGGACAGCCCTAAGATTGTCCTTTCTTAGCATCTAATCAATCGGTAATCACAAGCACACATTGCACCATTGATTTATGGCGATTGGTTTCACTCTTTGTGCCCTAAAGTAGCCTAAAAGTGGTTCTTACATTTTTGAAGTTTCACTGGTTCAGTGATAACCATAAAAATACAAATATGAAGTTTTTGATGTTGTTTATCTTACATATCAGATTTGTCACACACATCCACAAGCTCCTAACCCTTCCTTTCAAGTGGACATACTAGTGGTTATTGCTATTGTTTCTAGTTGTTTTTTTTTAAACATTTAATCGCTTATTTGAATCCTTGTGCATGGTCTTGTTACGTATATTTTGGATTCATTAAAGTAAATCATAAGTGCATGATCATAATTCACTTAAAGAGGTTTAGTAAATCAAATAGGGATAAACCCCTTGGATTCTAGGAGTTGGCCTCGAGTGAAGGGGAAAGTGTACTAAGGTGACAGTGGTGCACTTCCCATTTTGTTTCCCTAGTTAGCACCTATGTTGGGGCCTTTCACCAGGGTGCTAGTTCAAGTGGTAACATATGGTATATTTAGACCCTTTTTTGTTGGTCATGGCCCATCCTTAGTCCCCATTTCAGGATAGTCCTTGCTCTTATAGCTTGGTTGACTATCCCTTGGAGGTTATTTATGGTCAGGGTAGGTAAGCGATGGTCTTGGGGTGGATCAACTAGAACACATGACCTAGAGAACCTCTAGGATTTTTCACTTCATCTTTTGTAAAAGTGTTTCTCATGTTGTAAAGGTTGTCAGACATATGGAAGCACACTTATCTAATTCCTAAGCATGGATCCCCTTTATATATTTGTCACACTTTGGCCATGGATTCTTGGAGATGACTCTAGAGTTTCTCATGCAAAGACATGATTCTAGAGGTGGTTTCACAAATCTTGAGGTGGTTCATACATCCCTAGGCACTGGTCACATTGCCTTGGGAACTTTGCAGCTATTTCGACATACATTGGTCCTCTCATGACATGCCATGTCCTAGATTCTTGAGCGCTCTCTTCATTCATTCATTTGGAGTCATTTTGCACTTGATTTGAGGGCCCACTTCCTTGGAGAACTTTCTACTAGACATTTGATGGCTCATATGGCATGTGTGGACACATTTTAACTTGGGGAGAGTCCTTTCATGATTTTTGTGCATTGATTGCATGGTTTGAGGCTATTCTTTTTCTGTGGAGACCTCCCATGTAGATGTCTAATCCTATTTGGAGGAGTCGCCCACTCTTTTGGACCACATTCATTCGAGGAGCATCTTAGCATACTTTGAGGGTCTCCCCTTGCATTCGAGAGAGACATTAAGCCTCTTTGAACCCTAGTTCAACTTCTATTTTTGGAAGGCCTCCTCTCTTGAAGGAATTATTGTATATGTGGCATGTCTTTATGGTATTTGACTTGGTTTCCTTTAGTTAGCTGAAAGACAAGTAATTTTTGTAGTTTTGCTAGACTATAGATCTAAGGAAATAGAAAATAATATTCAATGAGAAGGATGATGAAGCATCCTATATAAATAGAGGATCCTCCTCTCATTCYAGTTGGTTGTTGTTGTTGGCTACTTATTTGAGAATACAATTTTGTTGAATATCTACCTATTGAGGCATTRGTGTCAATTCTTGGAGCTCTTTTCTCTTGRCTTATTTTGRTGCAYTAATGATTTGTTGTGTTTTGTCAAGACTACTACAAGMTTTCRAGATCAATCSATTTGAAGGGTAAGCCTACCACTTGGAGGGAAGACATGTTAGGGTAAATCCTTTCCTTCTTCCTTTGTTAGTTTGGTGTTTGCTCAATTTTTTGTTTTGGTTTTCCTTTGGATTACCTTCTGGGTGGAATCGTCACAACATGGTTGTTCTTCCTAGAAAGAATTATTGAAGTAGGATAATGGATAGGAGGATTTGAAAAGCATTATGGCATCAAGATTTCCAAAGTTCAGGCAAGGCTTGGCCCAGAACCCAACTACTCGTTGATTTGGTTCAATATTGCGACTGCCCATGACTTCGAGAGTCTTATGCCTAAACATGGATCCCCTTTATATATTTTTCACACTTTGTCCATGGACTCTTAGAGATGATTCTAGAGTTTCTCATGCAAGATTCCCGAGGTAGTTTCACAAATCTTGAGGTATTTCACAAATCCCTAGACATTGGTAACATTACCCTGGGCACTTTGCAGCTATTTCTACATGCATTGGTCCTTTCATGACATGCCATGTCCTAGATTCTTGAGTGATCTCTTCATTCACTCAAAGACATGATTCTCGAGGTAGTTTCACAAATCTTGAGGTAGTTCACAAATCCCTAAGCACTGGTAACATTGCTCTGGGCACTTTGCAACTATTTCTACATGCACTGGTCCTCTCATGACATGCCATGTCCTAGATTCTTGAGTGCTCTCTTCATTCACTCATTTGGAGGCATTTTGCACTTTATTTGAGGGTTGACTTCCTTGGAGGACTTTTTACTAGTCGTTTGATGACTCATATGGCACGTGTGGACACATTTTGTCTTGGGGAGAATCCTTCCGTGATTTTTGGGCATTGATTGCATGGTTTGAGGCTATTATTTTACTATGGAAACCTCCTATGTAGATGTCTAAGCCTATTTGGAGGAGTCACCCCCTGTTTTGGACCTCATTCATCCCACACGTGTTACCATTCTACACTTTGATGCTAGACATTGGCATGTTTTTGGACTTTTCTTCATTGGAGGAGCATATTAACATACTTTAAGGGTATCCCCTTGCATTTGGAAGAGACATTGAACCTCTTTGAACCCTAGTTCAACCTCTATTCTTAGACGACCTCCTCTCTTGAAGGAATTATTGTATATGCGGCACGTCTTTATTGTATTTTGACTTGGTTTCCTTTAGTAAGTTGGAAGACAAATCATTTTTGTAGTTCTCCTAGACTAGATCTATGGAAATAGAAAATAATATTGAATGAGAAGGATGATGAAGCCTCCTATATAAATAGAGGCTCCTCCTCTCATTCCAATTGGTTTTTGTTGTTGGCTACTTCTTTGAGAATACAATTTTGTTGAATATCTACCTATTGAGGCATTGGTGTCAATTATTAGAGCTCTTTACTCTTGAATTATTTTGGTGCACTAATGATTTGTTGTGTTTTCTCAAGACTACTACAAGCTTTCAAGATCAATTCATTTGAAGGGTAAGCGTACCACTTGTAGGGAATACATATTAGGGTAAATCATATCCTTCTTCCTTTTCTAGTTTGGTATTTGCTCAATTATTTGTTTTGTTTTTCCTTTGGATTAACTTCTGGGTGGAATCATCACAAAATGGGCATTCTTCCTGGAAAGAATTATTGTAGTAGGATAATATCTAGGAGGTCTTGAAAAGAATTATGGCATCGAGATTTCCAAATTTCAGCCAAGGCTTGGCCTAGGACCAAACTACTTGTTGTATTTGGTTTGGTATGGCGACCGCACATGACTTCGAGAGTCATGATTATATTACTGAAGAAATCCTTTATCATAAATCAATTTCTTCCCACTTTGGTCAATTTGCAATATATTTCTATGGACCTCTAGTAATTTGTTACATGTGGCTTGGAAAGACGAATTTGATAAAATAATTAAATATGCATGTACATCATTGTGAATCCAAACTGCTTGACACAAACATGATAAGTTTTATCATGTATATAGCAAGGGTGCATATAACCAAAATAGCATTGAATGCAATCCATATCTAAACCAAAATACATAAACAAAAAATGGTCTCTAGAGTCCAACAAAACTGACGCTACAAAAAAAACTACATATTATCAAAACCATTGTTTATATTGAGATCATCCTCATCAGTATCATCCTCTAAGCATTAAAATAAGGTAGAAAAAATTTAACTTGCCTAATCATTGATTTTTCTTGAGTGAAGGGTATATTTTCACTAGGGTCTTTGTGAAAATTTAATGACAAAAATCAACAGGCTAATATTTTGTCATACAATTAGCAACCTAGAGATAACTATCTTGCATGAACTTTGAAATGTCTAAGACACACATTCAGAAATTACCATAAGCAAAAAATACACATTGCTAAGCAATTTATGCTGCAGAATAAACACGATGAACAACCTTCAACCAACCATGAATAACTCAAACATTTAGGCAAATGCTAGGGAAAACCCCAATGTGGGGAAACCTAATGAGAGAGAGAGAGAGAGAGATCTTATTATTCAGCTTCAAGAAAGTACATAACAACAACAATTACAAAATTTCCAGCCAAGAGAAAAATACCCCATAGCACCAAAACTGTCTCAAAATCTGCCACGATTTTTGTGCCCAAAAAATCCGTACAGTTGTACGTATTTTCCCTTTCCAACACCTCAAAATTTGTGCCAAAATATCTGTTGTACGGACAACAACAAAACTTCCCTCTTATCCAACAAAAAACACTAAAATGGCTGCCTCAAAATCTATGCAACAAGTTGCCTCGATTTTTGTGCCCTCCCAGCATGTTGTACAGACTATACGGATCCGTACAGTACAACCTCTCTAACAACAAAAAATTCAACACCGACAAAACATAAAATCATCCTTGGGATTTGTGCCCAAGGTCTCTTGGGAAATGTGCTCTCTTTGTTGTCCTCTTTCCTCTCTCAAGCTTACTCAGAAATCCTCTCTCAATCTCCTCCTCTTGTGTCTTGCACACTACCCAATGCATTCTTTTATAAAATCCGAAGATGACCTTTTCCCTCCCAAGTGTCTTTTGGCCTTCCCCAACCCTAAATCCAAAGGCTAAGATCTAATCTTTCCTTTACAAGATCAAGGGCCTAGATTCATTCCCTCCAAAATAAATCACTTAAAATATTAAAGTACATTTCACTTTATTACATAAGTGCACTTTATGAAATAAAGTCACTTTAATATTAGAAGGTGCACTTCATTAAAAATTCACTTTAATAAAAGAACAACTTTATAAAAACCCATTATAAAGTCAAGTGTTTAGTAGTGTCAACATAAGGTTACATCCGCATACAAGACAAAACATGCGGAGTACCTCCGGAGCTAAAAAGCTAACACTCCCTCTTAGTGAGGGAAGTACTCGCTGCTATCTCCATCATCTGGTCCCATCACACTGTGCTCAGTAGGAGCTCCCTCTGAACTTGGAGCCATCCTCAACACCTGCACATAAATCGAACTAGAATATCTTCTTCTGACAGCTATCCAGAACCCTGAGCTCCTTGGAGAATCCACTCCACCCTGAGCATTGGTTCGACCACACCAGCTGAGCCTCCTGTCGGTGCTCAGAAGAGACTCACTCTCTTCTCTCGGAATGCAAGACTGAATCATTGGGCCCACCACAGTCTCAGGAGCCTCCTCATGCTCCTGATCCGATGCTGAAACATACCCTGAAGGTTGTCCTTGCAACATATACAGCCTATCCACCCGATCACCGATAAACTGCAGTTCCACCGGGTCCACTCCCTCTCTATAGATAAAGACATGTCCCCTCTTGAATGTACAATATCCTACATCCTCCAAGGCTGATACTAAGAGAAAGTTAACCCTCAACCTTGGAACAAGGAGAACTCCATCAAGCTCTAGGAATCCTCCATACTCAAGCTGGAATCTAACCCTTCCAGCTCCATGTACAACTCATGCCATACCACCTTCATTTACCACCTGCCGTTTAGGACCTGTCTCTATGATAATCAAGAATACTCGCCAGATTCCCATCATGTGGCAAGAGGCTCCACTATCCACAATCCATCTGATATCACCCCCAAATCCTCTGCTACCGACACTAGAAACTAGGGTAACCAAAGAAAATTCCCTATCATACTTGGAAGCAAAGTCCTCCATGGTTGCTATAGCAGTTGTCTTAGGCCCCTTCAGCTACTTCTTCTTCTTCTTCCTCTCATAACAATGAGAAGCAAGGTGCCCCAACTGGTTACAACAATAACATCTTATTTTTACTCAAGTCCATCCCAAAACTTCCTTTCTTCTTACTCTTTGCAGCAAGAGAAAAATTCTCATCAGCTCCATCTGTCTTCTGTCCACTGCTATGACATCCTTCTCGGATCTCCTCTTGAGTGAAATTGTCCCACAATCTGCTCTAATCTGGAAGATGCTCATGACCCACCACAAACTTCACGAAGACTTACCATTCCTTGGTGAAGCCTTTCAAGGCTATCCTCGCTAACTCTGAATCTGATATGACCTCTCCAACAACAACCAAATCATCTATCACTTGAGCTACCCGGGTAAGATAAGAATAAACACTCTCCTCCTTACCCATCTTGGTATCATGCAACTTAGCCTTCAAGGCCATCTTCCGGTTTTCATTTTTTGCCTCAAATAAGTTCTTAAGTGCATCCCACATATCTTTGGTTGTCTTCTTCTGATCCAAGTGTGGAATAAGGTGATCCTTGACCCCATCCAGAATAATCCTCTGAGCTTTGGCCTCCTTGACCTCATGCAAATCCAAAGCAATAGGATTTCTTGTGAACAACAAAACTAACATAGTTCCAAATTTTGTTCTCCTTGAGAACAGTTGACATCTGGACCTTCCACTACAAATAGTTGGAAATGCCATCCAATCGATCCTCAAATCTAATGCATGCAACCATATTCCTTATCACAGCTCAAGGAAAACAATAAAAAATCCCCCCCCCCCTTCAAGTTTGCCCAAAAATCTCACTGTTCACTGTCACTTAGAGCCCAAGCTCTGATACCATGTAAAAATTTAATGACAAAAATCAATAAGATAATATTCTGTCATACACTTAGCAACCTAGAGATAACCGTCTTGCATGAACTCTGAAATCTCTAAAACCCACATTCATAATTTACCATAAGCAGAAAATACACATTGCTAAGCAATTTATGCATCGAAATAAACACAATGAACAACGTTCAACCACCAATGAATAACTCAGAAATTTAGGCAAATGCCAGGGAAAACCCCAATGTGCAGAAACCCAATGAGAGAGAGAGAGATCTTAGTATTCAGCTTTAGGAAAGTACATAACAACAACAATTAAACAATTTCCAGCTAAGAGAAAAATACCTCACAACACCAAAACTGTCCCAAAATTTGCCTTGATTTTTGTGCCCAAAAAATCCATACAATTGTACGTATTTTCCCTTTCCACCACCTTGAAATTTGTGCCAAAATATCCATTGTACGAACAACAAAAAAACTGCCATCTTCTCCAACAGAAAACACTGAAATGGCTTCCTCAAATTCCATGCAACAAGTTGCTCGATTTTCATGCCCTCCCAGCATGTTGTATGGACTATGTGGATCCGTACAGTACGACCTCTCTAACAACAGAAAATTCAGTACCCACAAAACATAAAATCCTCCTTGGGATTTGTGCCCAAAGTCTCTTGAGAAATGTGCCCTCTTTACTGCCCTCATTCCTCTCTCAAGCTTACTCGGAAATTCTCTCTCAATCTCCTCCTCTTGTGTCTTGCACACTACCCAATGCATTCTTTTATAAAATCTGAAGATGACCTTTTCCCTCCCAAGTGTCTTTTTACCTTCCCCAACCCTAAATCCAAAGGTCGAGATCTAATCTTTCCTTTACAAGATCAAGGGCCATGATTCATTCCCTCCAAAATAAATCACTTAAAATATTGAAGTAAATTTCACTTTATTACATAAGTGCACTTTATGAAATAAATTCACTTTAATATTATAAGGTACACTTCATTAAAAAGTCACTTTAATAAAAGAACCACTTTATCAAAACATTATAAAAACCCATTATAAAGTCAAGTGTCTAGTAAGTGTCAACATAAGGTTACATCCGCATACAAGACAAAACATGCGGAGTACCTCCCGAGCTAAAAAACTAACAGTCTTGATAGAGGAGTTCAACAATCAATGCCACCAACATCATGGTACATAGAGGGCTTGGTGATTTTGATTAAATGCCAGTTCCATACCCTCATACATGATAGAATCTAATGGAAATGTTGCAATCCTACCAATCTTGAAATCCTGAAAACTCTTAAGTCCGCTTAATTTTGAATGGGTTCCAAAATTCTACTTTATCCATATGAAGTCCAATGAGGTTGGAACTGTTATCCCCAATTGTAGGGATAACTAAGGAGATGATGTCTCAAGGCCCTCAGGTTGCAGACATGGAGTACCAAGAGACATCTTGACCAGCAGTGTCCACTTGCATAGATGGAAGCCCGCTTCACCACCACAGGTCACAGATTCATCACGAGGGTATCCACACACCAGCTTTCTTCCGGAAGGCATTGGGTCTTTCTCCATGAGGTACAAGCCATGTATAATGGTGAGTGTCAATTCAATATGAGGCATTTGAGTTTGTTTCATTTAGAACTACTTTTGAAGATGTAATGTCTGCTTGGACATTATGTTCCTTACCTCGTTTCACCTTGGTGGTTGACATTGTGCCCTAGTAAGTGGTCACCCTTAGGGATTGGTTTTCTACTGGGAGGTCCCCTTGGTGAGCCATCGTGCCATTCCCAATCATACTTGTCACTTTCCACACTCTGTCCCCCCATCTCCCTATCTTTTGGGTTTTTGGGTGTACTGACCCAGGAAAATATTGTCCCTCATTTGATGGGAAGAAGGGGCTGAAGGCCCAAAGGGGATATAGATGGAAAAATATAAAAGCCTAATTATAAACCTTCCAGATGCTCGCCCAAAGAGGTCTTGAGAGCAATGAAACGCTTCTCCTAAAAAATCAAAGACAAAAGCAAACACATAATATAAATGTCCCACTTGATTGAGGGATTTACACAAAGTGCATTATAAGCTAGACTATACCCCCATGGCACTATGTGTTCTTATCCCTTCAAATGACACTGTGGTACTGCCCCCCAAGCTAATTGATTCACTCTTACGGAGTACCCAAAGTTTGGACTCTAATTAACTAATGGCAATAAATGGGCTTGGAAAAAGGATGCATTGAAAACGAAGGTGCAACTCACCCTCTACAAAGGCACCCATAGATGAGACACTATGATTCCTAGTATGTCATGGACCCCATGCCCAAAAGTCTTGCCCCCATCCACATCATTAACTCCACATGTCTTAGAGAGGGGTTTCACCTGGGAAACACTAGTTCACTTAGGGGATGATTCACCCAATAGGTCACTCTGTCAACCCTCCCATACCTAAACTTGGAAAATTACATAGGGTCTTTGAGCATTTGTTTATCTTGACAAGGTAGTTTTGGATGCACATGCTTAGGTGGCTCTTTTATTGACCTGATTTACTCATCATGATGCATTTGAATTGAGATCCTTGGAGGGCATATTCATTGTCTTTGCAGGACCATGTTTGGTGGATAGATTCGGAAGAACAAGCCTAGCTTGGGATTCCATAGGGCTTGAAGCCCACAGGTTGGATATTGGGGCCCACATGCCAAATGATGAAGACATGCCTTTGGAGGCTTATGAGACACTGTGGAGGACCTCACCTAGCCCCTACAAGCCAAACAACTTGCCTTTGGAGGCCAAAACATCACCTTTGAGGGTCTTGACATCACCGTAGGGCTAGGGGTTGGTGGTGATTGAGGACACTTGGCACGTTTTGATGGAGGAGGGAGACCTAGCGCATGAGGGGGATCTCCTAGAAGGCCCAACGACTTCCTCTCCCCACTCCAATGACTTGCAAGAGTGCCAAAACTTTACCCTAGAAGGGTGACGTCTCTTTAGGGTTTTCTTTCATGTGCAAATTATGAATTAAATATTATTATTGTGTAAAAGGGAAAAGTTAGGGTTGTTGTCCCCTTACTTTGTGGTTACCCTAAATATTGTGGACAAACTATGTTTTAGAGGATTTGTATAATAGAGATCAAATCTATTTCATTTTATCATAACTCCCATTGTGAGAAGTCTCTTGGCTGAAATTTGGGCCCTATTTGGGAAATCTCTCTCTCTCTCTCTCTCTTGTGCTCTTGATATGGTTTGTCTTTACTATTGGTGGAAGAAGTGATGTGCACTCTCTCTTGGAGCTATTTTCTTGCATTGTGGGATTAATCTTGGTAGAGAAGAGATTTATCTTGTTAATGCTTGGACTAGGTAAGGAATATATCTTGTTATTGCTTATTTTCTTAGTTACAAGTTTAATTTGCTAGATTTCTTGGGGAATATAAGGGCATAGAACCCCACTAAGCCCATCATTTTGTCTTGGAATAATTGTTACATAAGGGTTTACTAGGAGAAGTAAAAGGGATTTCACCCTCCTAATACTTCCTAGTTAGCCTTGTTTGCCTTGGGGAGTAAAAGGAATTACACCCACAAGGAGGTAGCATTGCTAGCTCATTTTAATTTTTACTCCATAACCCAATAGATAAAGGCACTAATCAAAATTACATTGGAGAAATAAATCTTTGCATTGGTAAACATGAAAACTCGTGATTTTGAGAGTGTCTAAATTGGAATACTTTCTTTGTGCTCTAAGCTTGCTAAGGCCACAAAGGAGTCTTGTTTCTCCAAGTACTTCTTGCTCCTATTACAACTTTAATCTACAACCATTAGGGCTACAGAAACCCTAAACAATTTTCTAAATAACTCTTCTCAACCATCAAAAGTTGCTAATAATTTTCCCCTATAATCTACTACTTTCAATGCACTTTTTGGGTGGATTGTTTGCATGTTTTGGTTGTTGATTTTTATTTTGTAACAAATTGTTTTCTACATAAAATATCTCTATAATACTGGTCTATAACAACCTTGTTCTGATGCTAAAGTCTCTTGCTTTCATACTTGAGTTATAGTGTTTTGTTAACTTATCTCTTGCATCATTTGTTAGACTTTTAGCGTCTTTTTATCAACTCTAACAATATTTCTTTTGATGATATATATCTCTGTTGACTACTACAAATAGGGACAACAAACTTAACTTGCTTGTCCATTAGATTATTGTCCTTGTATCTTGTCTTTTCTTGTGTCTCGGGCAGGTACAAACATCTATTGCGGGTACTCAAACTTCTTGGCAACCATTGGCTACCACCGAGACTAATCATCAAGCCACTTTTCGATCTAGTTACTTGACCTATAGGGGCATCATTTCCATCATCTCACTTTTCTTCTCATTTTCCCTAGGGTCACTCGAGATTCCCCCCTTGTGTTGGAATTATCCTTCAATAAAGCGAGGGGAAGGTTTATCTGAGGTGAAAGTGGGTAAACTCTCCCACCATTATCGCCATCTCATGGATTGGGTCAGGATTTTCCCAACCTACAGTTTGTGCGATAACATGAATCACTCATAAACATCCTGAAACAATTAATGGTAATGTTAAAAATTTAAGTAAAAGTTGACATTCTCTAATATTACCATTAATTACTATGGCTTTGCTTTTTAATTTTTTTTAAATTTTGGGGGTAATTTTGTTGTCCCACATGATGACATACAGATTAATATGGAACTTGTCAGTTCTGTATGGAATTGTCCAGTTCAGGCATTTAAGGTCGATCCCATAGAAAACCAGTCGATTCCATCACAAAGCTGTTGATTTAGTACGGAACCGGAAATTCCCGGTTTATACCCTTAATTTGAACTAGCAATCCCTGTAAACCGGTTGAACCGACCAGTTTTGGCAAAACCGGTTTAGTTCTGATAACATTACCTTGGACATCACATTTATGACACTAATAGCACAAGCCAGAAGGTAGATGATACAAAATTTTAGCACTCTCTTTTTAATGATTTTAGTGGGGCATTTCTATGGCCAATGAACAGGATAGAACATACCTTGATTACCTCAGCTTTGTGCACCAACAAATATATGATGATGGAGTAAACTTGGCTTTATAAACTAGCAATTTAAATCTGATCACGATATTTTGGATGACAGCCATAATGAAGAGTAGGTCCATGAAAAATTCCGATGTGTTCCCACACTTTGTTAATAACCAACAAACATAGACAACATAATGAACTTGGGTATTAGGTTGTGTGGAATATGATGATCCTAACAAGTATGTGGTGAGAACATAGAGATATCACCCAATCCATGACTGGATTAAATTAGTTCACAAAAGAAGACAAGTTTCCAAAGAAGCCAACTCATAACATTGCTCTTGAAAGGAGTAAAGTCTGAGGTTTCCTTCATTTTCCAAAGAAAGAGTGACTGGAATATCAACTCACTATTGGGGACAGGTTCGCTGAGTATATCCCTATTTTGGTTTATCAACAAACACAAGGGAGGAGTTGTCCCTAACAAGATAATTAAATGGTTGCACTAGATATTTGATTATACCTAATCCATGGCGATTTTTTATCAAGTTAAGGTAGGGTAGTTAGAGCAATTTCCCCCTTTTCCTTTCGCTATTTTTAATTTCAGTTTGTTGTTTTTGTCATCAGTTTGTTAAATTTTTGGCATAGAGTGGTCTTTACATTTATCTAGCATCCACGTTCTTCCCATTGACAAACCTATGACTGGAAAAATTTATCTAGCATTGATGGTGCTCTTGACATTTGCTAAGGGAGAATATGACAAAGTATTACCTGTTTGCCCAAAGACTGATGGCTGAGGAGAGGAATTTCACTTCATCACTTCTCTTTCACGGCTCTGTTCAAATAGGATTTTCTTCGTTCGTTTCAATCAATGCATAGGCTGCAACAGGGCCCAAATTAAGTTCGGGCTTCAGACAGGCATACACAATAATAACTAACTTGCAGAACTATCTATCTGCCTAGGCCGATAATGTACTGAGAGGAATCGAAAATCCCCTTAACTTACACCGCTCAATTCGATCTCTGTGAATTCGGCCATTCACAGGGAGAATAGCACAGAGAATAACCTTAATGCCCCGCTCAATTCTCTCTGGAATGCCACGTCTACATCGCTGAAAGCATCCACGTCACAAAAGCAAAAAGCATCTACGTCACAAAAGCAAAAGCAATTTTTTGTCAGGGAAACCATCCACGTCATAAGAGCTAAAGCAACTCTTTGTCATAAAAAAACATCCACGTTCTTCCCATTTTTACAAAGCACTTCAATCTTGTAAAATTCAAAATAAAAATATGAGGCATACAAATTAGGGTAAAGAGGCATACAAATTATTTTATAATATGATTTGAGATAGGATATTTTAGGAAAATAGATACATATTCTTTAACATAATATAATGATTTTATAATGTAAAATTTATGGTTGGTTAGCAAAATATTTTAAAGCAAATTTTAGAAGCATTGTAATATTTCTAGTTGCAATTATGAGAGCCAACATTGAGATTAGTGATGTTATTTGTATCGTTGTATATCATGCAAAAATAATTTTTACTATTTACAAAGCACGCTCTTTCACTGCGAGGTGCATTGAGGTGAATAGACTTGGTGACCTATGCAGAAGACCTCTACTTTGGGAACCTCTGCCTCATCAAACTCCTCCTTGGGACATCCTTCTTACTACCTCCCCCCCTATGANCTTTACTTCCTTTCTACCCTTGACTTTTGACCTACCTTGACTTCTGAACCTTCCCCTCTCTATCAGCCATGAGCTCAAGCAATTAAATGGGTAAAGACTGTATGAGGACGAATAAGTGAAGTGTGCATAGAGCATAGAGTGCAAGACTATATGGTGCATAGCATAGAGATAGGACTGTTGCGCATAGCGCATAGTTAATTGATATTCAATCAATAAAAAAATATATTGACATGTCTTAAGATTTAAATATTGACATGTCCTAACAATTATCCTTAGTTTGGAAAGATATGGACATCACCCCCAGTGTTTGGACATTACTTAATTTAACCTTGACATCATGCTTTTAGGGCTTGATGTGACATGGTGGTGCATTTGATGATGTTGTGGCATGAGGGTGGTGCATTGCCCCAATCTACTTGGTTGAGTTTGACGATGGGCATGACTTGGCACCATGAGGATGAGGACGACCTAGCCTTTGGAGGCTTTCTCAACCTACTTCACCCTCTTGAAGGGAAGTTGGAGGCCTTATTATTGTTATTTTATATGTTATTGGTCATTTTGGGGGTTG
>SNQJ01S0121148.1:63754-83529 GCA_010110895.2 Picea sitchensis
TAAATTTCATTATTCATCCCTTTTAACCATCAAAATCGTTTTTTAAATATTGCATAATTATCTACTTATTAAGGTCTTTCATCTAATATCACTACTTGTTGATTTTGATGGTGAAATATTGCAGCTGAAAATGTTCCTTCAAAAGCCACATCTCTCCATTAAAGGTGCAACCAACAACAAAAGTCATGTCTCTTTCCCAAGGGTTGTGTCTCATCACCATCAATGCCAAGTCATTGTTGGAATATACACCAATACTAAGAGGGGGTGAATCAGTATTGAACAAATTTTAACCACTTTTTCTTGTTACCATTTAATTAGTCAACATATAATCAATCATAGGCAATGCAAAGAATTAACCATGTCAACAAATATCGACACAAATTTAGAGTACACAATTTATTTTACGTGGAAACCCAATAAGGGAGAAAACCACGAAAAGTGTTTCTCATATTAAACAAGAATTACATTCTTTATAGACTCCAACCTATGAGGGACACCAATCCCTGAAGCACCCACTTACAACTCAATCTGACAGGCACCCACCTGTTTGTTTATTTTTCAATAAGCTAGGTTAATCGTGTAGTTCATTTCATTTTATCATGTCTTAGCCATAAAAAAGAATGTTTGAGCAACTAAGATCATGAGAAGAAACACCATGCACAAGAACACAAGAAATATCCTGGGAAACCCTTCTCAACAAGGGAAGAAAACCCAGCCAAATCCTTTGCTATATTCTTCAAGAGAAAGACCTTTCACCACCAAGAATGACCTAGCACACAATAGGGTGCTTAAGCCCTAGAAGACTAGCACCCAAGAGAGGTGTGCACCTTCTCCCAAGTAGATGTATTTGTTGTAATTTCCAAACACACAAGGAAGATATGATTCCGCAATGGGGAATCATCCCTTACTTATATTAGACTTGTCCAATCAACAAAGACGTCTATTGGCTCAACAGGGATGACCTCTCTAAGTCACTTTATATTTATTATTATTATTATAATTAATATTAACAATATTAATTATATTTTACATTCATTATTAGACACATTAAGGTAGGGCTGACCTATACCCTTTACATAACAATTAGGGTTACAAGTAGGTCTGACCTTGAACAATATATAGCAAATGATCTGATACACCCACTAATGCTAATCCACTAGGGGCACATCCATAGGGATGTCATAGCTCTGAGTCACTGCATTGCATAGAAGAACCAGATATTCACACGTTCACATGTGCTCGTCCACAAGCACGTCCGCTCTATAGATCTTCTTTCCCATTGCCACACATATGAGAATCATCTGGAGTCTTCTCGTCAACTCTTCTTCTCAGAGGAGGCTAATACATCATCTTCATTTATGTTCTTATGACGGTGCGCCCAACACTTTGGGATTTCACACGTTCACCTTGTGCTCAGCCATAAGCACGTCCTAACTCAACAGATCCTTTCCCACTGGATAATCATCTGGAGTTCTTCTCAACTCTCTAAATGGAGGAGTCATCTCTATGTTCCTAGATCTATCTCAGGAAGGAACCACGTACCCTTCTTAGGGGCTTTCTCTCAAATTTGTAAGATGAGAGAAAGGATTCACATAGCTGTAATGATCCACACCTCACAAATTTGTAGGCTGGAGAATGTATCACATAGTTGCATTCATCAACATTTTTAATATGTTTAGGACACAAATCTTCACTATAAACACCTACTCATCATTTGCAGGCACCAATATTCCACACCAACCTGTCAAGAAGATGAGGACACCAATCCTCTCCCTAGCACCACCCTACCACTCTTACTTTATTTTTTTTGTTTTCTGGCATCTTTTCTTCAAAGCTTCTCTTTTCATAATCCACTTCTCCTACTCCTCACTCATCCATGAAACAAACATGGAATTGTTATTTGTACACTACCTACCTCCACGTATTTGTCCACTTACATAAGGAAATCATGATTAATAGGTCAGCTCTGAGTCCTCTTCTTTCTTTCAAATCAGGCTATAAAAATAATTCCAAGAAAATGGGTCCCAGTCTCCTTCTATTGCATGCCATCTATTCACTGGACATAGCATACATTTTGACCCTCAACAATCATCGGATCATGTTAAGATTCAATCTCAACCGTTGATCTGTTTCATTGTCCACCAAAACACATAATATGTCCTCAACGTTCAATGACCATCCAATCTATCCTTGATTTGATCTCGATCGTCAATCTTTTTAGCATATTAGGACCACGTGTAACGTCAATGCACATTCTTCATTCGATCTATATCTCCATTTAGTCACAATCGTCGATCTACTTAAGTGTCCTCAAGAACACACCATGCAACCATGACGCATAGAAGTCATTTGATTTGGTCCTCAAATTAATATCGATCGTTGATCTAGTACTCACATAGTTCAATCCTTTAGCTCACATGCACCATTCGATCAAATTTCCAATTAGCCTCAGTGATCAATTTGTTATCTTGATGGTTTCACCGTGGGTCTAATTCATATCTTTTCATACCTCCGCAACCTCCAAAATGCACCTTCACGTTATGCCACACTCATTTTGCACCTATACTTAGATGAATTTCTAATCATTTTTCCGTGGGTATAAGGTATATCTTTTCATATTTCTGCGGTCTCTAGAATACACCTTTGCGCTCCACCGCACTCACTTTTCACCCATACTTAGAAACTTTTCTAAGTATTTCACTGTGAGTCTAAAAGACATTATGAATCGTCATAGCTCTCACCCTTTGGGCCATCCAATCTATGACATGTGGTGACCTTCTAGGCCGTCAGATCTCTGACCCTCTGGGTCGTCTGATTTGTGACAAGTGGCGACCTTCTGGACCATCCAATCTATTCTTGATACTTAGTCAATTTCTTCGAAATCTCTTGGTACTTAATCATTTTGATACTTAGCCAATTCTTGAAATTTCACCACGGGCCACGAGTCTACAACATCTCCTCGACTCTATATGTGTGCCCTCGTTCGTCTGATCAATTCTTGACACTTAGTTATGTTTCAAGATCTTCATCGTGGGTCTGTGGGTTCGCACCCATTTCTTCACATACCCCCAATTCTTCATCGCTCCGCAATGTCTTGATACTTAGTCGATTTTCTAGATCTGTTGTGCTAATATAATAAACGAGGTGGCTACCATGTGGATGTCTTCTTCATGTACTAGATGACATACACATGGTACCATACGTGGCATCTTCATAACTTCTTATTATGGAACTGACGTGGACTCCCTCTGATGTGGCACTCATCTAACTGGAAACGTGGTGTTGATGTGGTTGTTATCATGTCGTTGATGTGGTTTCTATCATGGGGTTGATGTGGTTACTATCATGGAATTAACGTGACTTCACTGACCCACCAAGTATCAGACCTCAATCTTTGATCTTAACAGTTGATCTTTGGAGATGAATGGTTAGGATTTAACCTATTCTTGGTCCATCATTCTCCCAACAAAAGTTAACTTCGCGCGCAAGGTTTTGTGACTTGCCTGTTTTTATTCAAATAACGTAGTACTAATTTTTCATTATAAATTCTTTGGTCTTGGTTTTTCCCAACAAATGTGGGATATATCGTTTTGTGAAAAAAAATTGTTGCGCCTTCATACTTCAACTTTGGTTCCCTTAACAGACTTATTTTTGTAGATAGATTCCTTTGTGTCGTCGAGCTTTATCGATTTGTGATCACTCTACCACAAATCTCGTTACCTCCTCATGTTCATCCATACACCGTTCTTCTTTAAATCTGTGTATCCAAAGTTCAATCTATTTTATTTACACACAATTACTTCATCTTCATGGTAAACAAAGAACACTTGCAAAGATTTTAACAGTGCATAGTCATCACATAGGGGCGTTCTCTTCCTCCTCTGTCTAGATCAACTAAGATTCTGGTCGCTTCCTCTATTTACATTTCATTCCTTTTTTCCTTCATGTACATTGGGTAGATGTGCAGTAACTCATCAACTCATGGAGTCTCCCCATGTCTTTGATATTTTCTTCCCTTGACATCAATGACAACACTATTTCAAACAATCATCATCAAAAAGCATCCCTCCATGCTAGCTCAACTCAAACCTCATCAAAACATGATGTCACATCCACATGTGGAATGTCCAAGAGCTAAAGTGTGACATCATAGGTGAAGAAGGCTTCATAACCTCTCCAAATAGGCATGTCATTGTCTCCAAGTGAAACATCACAGCAAAAAAAAACAAAAACCTATTATGCTTTGGGTGCCTTGCCCAAGGTGAGGGGATTCCTTCCCTCTGAGTGACCATCCAGCTATATCTACAATATGCAAGATCATATACTCAACATCCAAGGCTCATGAGGCATGAAAAGGTCAATAAAGAAGGGAATATATGAGAGTATGTAGTTTGTCAACTCCATATGGATTTCTTATTTCAAAATATCATTGAGAAACAAGAACATGTACTTGAAGACAATATTGATAATAAACAAAAACAACAAAGTTTTCACTGTGTTACTTAAAATCAAGAAATCAAATGCATTGCAACAGAATAAATTAATTCAAGTAAGAAAAGAAAAAGAATAAGATATGAAAGAGGATCTGACCATCAACATGCCTTTTCCATTTAGTATCAATATGGAATATAAACTGTCTTACAATGGATTTTACAAAAAGGTCCTTGAATGCCCAACTTATCGACCCCTTACTTCTCCTTCTACCATGTTTATATAGAAAGAATACATATTTATCAAGATCCAAAAGAAATGGATCCAAAAACCTCCTCATCTATATTTAGTTTCTTGTTTCAAATAATCAAGGAGGAGATCAGATCTGATCTCCAAGTCGAATTGATGAGGTGGCTCATCAATTGTTGTCCATGAGATTTTTTAGGAAAAGAAATCTGGGAAATTCCTGAAAAATATAGTTCAAATATCGATTCGTATCTCCAAAACTGTGATAGTTGTGTAAAAAAATAGGAGAGGTTTTTGTGAAGGGGCTCGTTCCCAACAAAAAATTATTTTGGTTTCCAAAAATTCATCTCGAGTTGTTCTGAAACCTTGTCTAAAATTAGTGACTAAAACGAGAAATTATTTATTGTGAAATCTCTGAAAAATAGGCCTCAAGGATATATTTGAATCTCTTAAAATGTGAAAGATGTGTAAAAACCGAGAGAGGTTTTTTGAAGGGGCCCGTTATCAACAAAAACCTATTTTTGTTTCAACAAATTCATCTCCATATGTTCTAAAACCTCTCTTGAGGATAAAGACTAAAACAAGTAAAAAATAAAGTATGTCTGTATTGATTTCTTCTCTTCTTATTTTTTGAAGTTGTATAAGCCAACTATTGAGACACCATATGAGGTTAATAGAATGGGAAATTTCAACTGTGAGGCACCTGTTGTGGTACCATAGGTCCACTGTATGTTATTCCAAAGAGAGTAGGTGATATAGAGAAAATAAAGGTAGATTGTTGGATGACAAAAGTGAGTAATTGAGCCTGTAAAACTACAACATTTGCAACACTACCATCAAATAAGTTGTTCCTACTACCACTGACTGAAGAAATGAATGTATATGTAGTGCTACCATGAGAAAACATAGCTACAGTTCCCAAAACATTTCTCCCTATTGTGTTAGTAGCTCCTTTACTCTGTCTTTTTCCTTCCTTGCTTTCACTTTAAATTCTGGATATTCCTCTATAGGGGCATGTAAATTCAGATCTATAGTAGCTTGGGGTTTTCTTAATTTAATCACATATATATTTAGAAGATATCCCAGAACTAAGGTCTTTATATTCAGTGCTGTCAGAGTCTCTGGTTTCTGGAAGGTCTTGCATCTAGTCTAGTTCTGGAAAAAGATCATTTATGTCATCATAAAATGCATCTGTGCACTTAAATACAGATTCAGATATTGAAGTTGATTTTGTAGTTTCTCTGGTCACGGGTCTTCTAGAGTACTATGAAATCTTATTTCCATTTTCTTGTTTCTTCTTCAAGTCCTCATATTCCTTCTCTATTATGTGTAAAGAAGATGCCACTACCTGTTTTTTGATCTCTTTCCTAGAATCCTATGAATTATCTTCTATAATTATAAGATTCTTCTTCTTGATGGAACGATGAAACAATGTTTGTGAATTTAGTCTAAATTTATTAGCAGCTCTGGTAGAATTCCTTCTAGGTAATTTAGGTACAGGTGTTTGCTTTTTACTCTGTTTTTTACCCATTGCAGTCTTCTTACTTGTAGATTGTTGTTTCTGTTTGATTGGAGTCTGAACTAGACTTGTGGTGTAAACTTCATATTCATCAAATTCCCTCTTTATATTTGGATCAGGATAAATGTCAGTCTCTTCATTCATTTTAGGCTTCTTACCTCGACTAGTAGTGCCTTTATCATCATCTTTACCTACAGGAAAATCACCAATAGCTTGTTGAGTTTGTAATTTTCTCTTGCCAGCACGAGTTACCCTAGCTGTAGGTGAATCTTCTTTCAATAAATTTTTGGTGGCTTGAGAAGTCTGTTTCTCTTTTACAGGCTTTTTCCCCTTGACAATTTTGGATTTGGTTGACTGTAGATTCGGTTTTAAGGACTAGATCATATATAATATGACAAAATTCCAGCTGATGAAAAAACCCAGACTGCTCCCCTTCAATTTCTGTTGTATTTGTGAGACCATAATCCACTTGATTTCCTTGAAACAACACATGAACATCACTTGTTTTATGAAAATGAATGACAACATCTTGGATAAGTTGATTTCCTTCATCTATTTCTCCTATATCAGATTCATACTCATAAAAGGACGGACTCACTATTGCACAGGCCAATGAATGCTGATGTGAAATTCTGCTCTTCTCCATTTTTATATTCATCATATACAAGTTGACTATAAAAAAATTCTGAATTTTGACATTCACAATTTTTTTTTTCATTATGCTCTTCAAAGAAAGAACAAAAATGAACAACCTGGTCTTTTGGAGCAAAAATTTCATTATGACAATCCAATAAATTTGTTGTCATACTATCCATGACACTATCATCAACAACATCTTGAAAAACTTATCCTTGAAAAGAAGAATGAGAGTAAGTATCATGAATGATCAAATCTTCTTCATCATGATAGGATGGAGACTTTTGATTGATTTCAACTGGAAATGATAAAAAAAATTGTTCACCATCAATATAATTTTCAAGAATTTGTTCACTAAAATACTGCCCTTCACAAATATTTCCAGTAGCAAATTCTTCACGTAGAGACCCATCCAAATGGCCATCGAAACTGTTAGGAGCATTATGAGAACATTCCAAAATATCTTCACTGATCTCATCACTAAAGCCCTGCTGAAATTTGTTCTAAGAGATTTAAATTGCTCACAACAATCATTCAAGAGGCATCCGATAGGATAAATCCTCTTACAACATGAACGAAAAGCAGCATGGAAATCATTTAATGATGAAATACTGGAAACATGAGGAGATCGGTACCATTGTCTCGCCTCTCCTTCCAAGGAGTACATAAACATCTTCAGCAATACATATTCATGATGAATATCAAGTTGGTCCATGTATTGATGAAAATCAATCAAGTGTTGTGCACGATGATCATGATCATCTCCTCTGAACCTTGGATATTCCAGGATTTTTTCGTCAGGTGACTTATTAAAGAATTGCATAAAATGAGCATAAACTAAAGTACACCACAAAGAAGGAAAATCTCAAAAGGAAAGAGACACAAGCATGCAATATGAACATAAAGAACTTGATAACGGAGTTTGTCCCTAGTAGACTACATCTTCGGGTCCTGCTCTCAAATGGGTAGGTTTTTTTATTAACTCCACAAAAGAATTGGGAAAAATACATAAGTATACCTCATTCTAGAGCTAAGCTACAAAATTTTTGCTCATATCAGAAAACTAAAATCACTGTTGCGTTCTTGGTGTCGAGTTACCTAAAAATGACTATTTCCATGCCTCGATCTGACTCTGGCACTTTCAGGCCCAAGAGACACCCCTGCCTCTACAATAAATGACTGAGAAAATCTGGAAATGCGTATCAAAATCCGTGTTAAAATCCGTATGTGCGTGCTTTTGGTTCTCCTCATTCCCCGTACACTGGCGAACACCACTTTTTATATAAAAATTTGGTGGTTATGTAATAAAGAGGGTGCTTGTTGCGCTAGTAGTTGGAGATATATTTAGAGCGTTTGTTTGGCATAGGTCCCATGATCGAATCCCGTGAACTCCCCTTTTAGCATGTGGTTGCAACTAGATTAGGCATGCACGTTAAATATGGTAGACAGTTACTAACTGGCTAGAATGGCGGATAATATGGTGGGTATGCCATATATGGCATGTGTTTGAAACATGGTCGCGTGGTTTAGCATATAACCAAGGGCTAGGCCGAAGGCCTAGCCCCTTTCCTTTTCCACCCATATAAAAAATTAAACTTAAATAATATTCTTGTCATATTATAAATAAGAACTACATAGTGGTATTTTGTCTAGCGCGGAGTTGTAAGGCCTTTGGGCTAGGAGGTTAGGAGTTTGACTCTTGGGGAGTCATATAATTTTACCACTTTCCAACTAGACTGGAGGGGTGCCATGTGGCACCATAAAATTTTCCCATGAAAATGACACTTGTCACAACCTAATTCACCCACGTGTTTGTCATCAAACATGTACGACCTTTCCACATCATCCCATGCCAACTCAACACTCTACCACATCAGTTGTACGGACGTGCCACATGTCACCCTTGCAGTGGTGACACGTGTGACCTTGACCTTTTGACCAAGTTTGACCTGAACTTTGACCACTTATGTCTTTCGATCCATAACTCCGTTTGACGAGTCGTTTTCTCCGTTAGAAATCTTGCGATGCGCTCTTCGCGACCATGCCATTTTAACTAAGTTTTGGGAACTTTGAATTTTTTCCCTTTCTCTACTTGCTAAAGCCATTATGAGCATCTTGAGTTGCTTTTAGCCTTCTCTGGATCCTTTTTGGATCACGCCTTCCCACTGAGAGCTTTTTGGACCACCAAAAAATTTCATCAATCAACTAGTAAGTGAGGGAAAAGCCCCCTCACTTTGTCCTTCTCAATCCACTTTGCCTTGCTGGAATGTGTGCCCTTTAATCCTACTCGAAGATAATTAACATCACCCTTCCGTGAATTCCTTGTCCTTCTATCCATGATGATATCTTCCTGTAAATCATCCAAGTACTTAGGCGAAAACTCATCAATTGAAGGTATTGAAACTTCCTCATCTCGATCCATGATGATGGGATGCTTAAAAAGTTTTAAGTTCTCTACGTTCACAACAGAGTAAATCTACATATACAGTGGAAGATCTAAACGAAAGCATTAGTGTCACTTTTCTCCAAGATAGTGAAGGGTCCATATAGGATGGGCTTGAGTTTCTTGCCTTCACCCTTCAATTGTTCATTGCTGATACAAAGTCATACCCACTCTCCAAACCGAAACTAATGATCAAACATGTGCTTGTCATGCTGAGATTTATATTGTGCTTGACTCTTCTCCAACTGTTCCCTAACTTCCTGGTGTATCTGCTGAATCCTCTAGATGAACTTGTGGGATTTGTCCTATGTTTGTTTTTCATTCAGATCGACATCTCTACCATACATCAAGTCCAAAGGAACCTTTGGTAGGTACCCAAAACACGTCTCAAAAGGTGAACTCTAAGTGGATGAATGCAAAGCTCGGTTATAAGAATGTTGTACATAGGGTATATGTTCATCCCATAACTTAGGATGCTTGATGCAGTAGCCTCGAAGAAAAAGCACCATTGTTATGTTTACCACCTTTGTTTGTCTGTCGGTCTGCAGATGAAAAGCAGTTCTCCTCTTCAATTTGGTGTCCATCATTCTCCACAAGCTATTCCAAAAATCTCCAAGGAATCAAGTATCTCGATCCAAGACAATGGATGTGGATAACCCAAAATGAACCCAAACATACTGAAAGAAGAGATTAACAGTCTGCTCAACAATGATCTTCTTTTTACATGGCATCAAGATACAAATCTTGTTGAACCTATTTACTACGACATACAAATAATCATGATGCCTTTTGCTCATTGGTAAACCCCCTACAAAATCCATGGAAATGATTTCCCATGGATGGGATGGAACATGAAGTGATGAGTATAGCCTCAATTTTCTATTAGTGGGCTTACAAGTAGAACACATCACACACCCCTTTACATATTTAGCTACAGTTGCTTTCATTTGAGGCCAATAACAAAACCTCTGCAAATGAGCCATAGTTTTTCCTACTCCAAAATGCCTAGACACAAGAGAAGTATGAGCTTCTCGTATTACATGGACTCGTTCACTTGTAGGAATACATAGCTTCCCAAGATGATAGAGTAATTTTCCTTGTAGAAAATAGTTCTCTACCTGTGCAMCATGGTTTAGCTTCTCATATRCTTCTTTAAAATCTTCWTCGATTGCATRTTGCTCTACATAGMTATCATGAGATAAAGAAGTATTCTTCAAAATAATAGAAGCAACAATAGGAGGTCTAGAAAGCATATCRGCTACCTTGTTACTTGTACCCTTCTTGTACTTGATTACCAAATGAWAKTKTTGTAGGAAACCCATCCATATATAGTGTTGATATTGTTGYARWTTGGYTTGTTCTTGAAKATACTGTAAGGGYTGGTGATCTGTATGYATAATTGTTTCCTTACCTAACAAGTAATGCTTCCATTTCTTTACGCTTTGGACTAATGCATACAACTCTTTATCATATGTAGGATAGTTAACAACAACTTGGTTAAAAGTCTCAGAGTAGTAATAGATAGGCTTAATAGTGTATCCACTGGCATCTGTCTCAATATCAAAAAGATGTTGAAGATTTGACAGTGCTAATACTGGTGCGGTACTGATCTTCTCCTTCAAAGTGTCAAAATCTTTTTGTTTCTTTCCTTCCCACTAAAAAGTGTTATTCACACTGGTTAAGGCATGCAAAGGAGTTGTTATAAAGGAGAAGTTGGGAATGAATCTCCTCCAATACTGGATTGCACCTAAGAAGCTTTGGACTTATGTTACACTCTTTGACTCAACCCATTTTACAATTACTTCAATTTTGGAAGGATCAATTTTCAATTGTCCTCCTCCAACAATATGACCTAAGTATACAAGTGCAGTCTTTCCAAATTCACATTTAGACATTTTCACATACAACTTTTCCCTTTGCAAAGTATCCAATATTTGTTTTACATGCCTTACATGTTCATCCCAAGTCCCGCTAAAAACAAGAATGTTGTCTAAATACACAATCACAAAGTCATATGGGAAAGGCCTGAATACCTCATTCATCACACACATGAAATTTGTCATAGCATTACAAAGCCCAAATGACATAACTAATCACTCAAACAATCCCTGTTTGGTTTTAAAGGCAGTCTTCCATGCATCATGTTCTGCAACCTTGATTTGATGATATCCACTGCACAAATCCAACTTAGTAAAATAAAAAACATTCTTCAATTGATCTAGTAAATCATCTATACAAGGAAGAGGGTATCGATTTTTCACCATGATTTTATTTAAGGCCCGATAATCGACACACATTTTCCATGTTCCATCTTTCTTTGGCACCATCACGATCAGAGAACCACAAGGAGATGGACTAGGCCTGCTGACCCCTTGATCCAATAAGCTCTGTACCTGCTTCTTGATCTCTATCATCTCCACAACTGACATCCTGTACATGCCCACATTATGAAGAGGAGAATCCTGCTGAAGATGTATCTCATGTTGAATTTCCCTCTTAGGAGGTAATCCATCTGGTTCCTAAAAAATATCATCATACTTAGAAACAATATCAATTAATTCATTTTTATGACACGGATCACATCCTTGGAAAGCATTGGATGTCCTGACATCTTTCTCTTTGATGACCATGAGTACATATATCTTATTAGTGGTCATGAGCCTTTTCATTTTTCCTGCACTAACAAGTGTTGTATTTACCCTCATGCTATGAGATCTAACAATATATTCCACTCCCCCTTTAGTAAGGTGGCATTTTTTGTCATGACGAAAGAAGACTGCTTTTCTATCATAAAGATAAGGACTCCCCAACACTATGCCACATATATCAAGTTGTACAACATCCAAATCCACTTCATCAATCAACTTTGAAGCAAAAGAAAATATGATCCTACATTGTTTGGTGACATTAAGTTTTTCTTTATCACATACCAAACCAAGAGGATAAGGATTTGGATGTGGTTTCGTTACAAGACCCATATTCTTGACAAGTGCTTCAGATATTAAGTTTACTTGGGAACACGGATCGAACAATGTATCTATCTTAGCATGTTTAGATACAACTCTTATATGAAATAACTCATTCCTCTTTCATTCATTAATATGAGATTCATCATTGGAACTTGAACCAGAATGAAGAGAATCTTTACCTTGTACTCCAACCGTTGTCATCTTTCCTTCATATCCTGAATAGGAACCTAGATCTTGTTTCACTGTAGCAACGGTCTTTGTCTTCCCCTTTCCACCGAACGATTTCGGTTTCTTTTCTGGATGCAGTTTCCAACAATGTTCTTCATCGTGACCACCCTTCTTGCAATGAGTGCAAGATGGTTTTCCTTCTTCTCTCGTCATTGTAGCGGTCTTCTTTTCCTTCTTTTTAAAATTCTTGAAAGTATTTTGTGGGAAACTTGAAGGTTTCTTCATGGGATCTTCTTGAACATGTTTTCCCCTATTCTCAAGGTGAGTGGCTTGCACACAAACTTCGTCAAGACTAGTGGGGTTAAACAAGAGTAAAGTATGACGAATATAACTGTGAAGTGTGCCAATATACTTCATTAAAGTTTTATAAGAATCTAAAGGAATGTTCAATGCTATAGATTTCTTCCTAAATTCTTCTATGAAACTTTGTATAGTCTGACCTTTACCTTGCCTTAAAGTTTTCCATTCCATCATCGCTTTATGTAAATACCCTAATGGATAGAACTGCTTCCTTATTTCTAATTTAAATTCTGACCATGAGGAAAGAAGATTACCACACTTACTTTTGTCCTGAAGCTTAATCTCCCACCATACGAGAGCAGTGCCTTCCAACTGAAGAGAAGCCAATTGCACTTTAACTTCCTCTTCATCAATATGTTGAACATGACAATATACTTCAACTTGTCGGATCCAATTATCTAGTTTTTCAAGATTAGCATCTCCATTAAACATAGGTAAAACAAACTTTACATCAAGCTTTAATCATGGATTCTTAAAAGAGGATTTACGGTTAGAATTCTAAGAGTGATGAGAATGCTCAGAGGAGGAAGAAATAGAACTTGAAAGCGAAGATGGGGGCTCAAGAGGATCTCCTCCAGCCCCTTGGTTTACCGAAGCATCATCATCTGGTGGTGATTCCTTTTTATTCCCTTTCTTCTTCATCATCTTCTCGTAATCTCCATAGATTCGTTCAACTATTTCTGACATGTGATAAAAGACCATGTGAAATTTTTTCTCATGTTCATCACGCTTGTCCTTTGCTGCTATTTTCCTCCTTCGGGATGCATGACCAACTTCAGGATTGAACGTCTTAAGAGTTCCTTCACCATGCTTATTCTTGGCCCTAGTCAGCATTCATACTCAACAATTCAAATCAAAGATGAATACTCTAATACCAACATGATCCAAGACCTTTTCGTAGGTGACATTTTAAAGAATTCCATAAAATGAGCATAAACTAAAGTACACCATAAAGAAGGAAAAGCTCAAAAGGAAAGAGACATAACCATTCAATATGAATGCAAAGAACTTGATAACGGATTTTTTCCCTGGTGGACTACGTCTCCGGGTCCTGCTCTCAAATGGGTAGGTCTTTTTATTAACTCCACAAAAGAATTGGTCAAAATACATCAGTATACCTCATTCTAGAGTTAAGCTACATAATATTTTCTCAGATCAGAAAACTAACATCACCATTGCGTTCGTGGCGTCGAATTACCTAAAAATGACTGTCTCTACGCCTCGATCTGAGTCTAGCACTTTCAGGCCCAAGAGACACCCCTGCCTCAATTTCCATGCCGCGCCTCTGCAATAAATCACTGAGAAAATCTTGAAATGCATGCCAAAATCCATACGGGTGCGCTCTTGGTTCTCCTCTGTCCATGTACACTGGCGGACACCCCTTTTTATATAAAAAATTGGCGGTTATGCAATAAAGAGGGTGCTTGGTGCGCTGGTAGGTGGGGCTATATTTAGAGTGTTTGTTTGGTGGAGGTCCTGTGATCGAGTCCTGTGGACTCCCCTTTTAGCATGTGGTTGCAACTAGATTTACCGTGCGTGCTAAATACTAGAATGGCGGATAATATGGCAGGTATGCCATACATGGTGTGTGTTTGAAATGTGGTCATGTGGTTTAGCATACAACCAAGGGTTGGGCCGAAGGCATAGCCCCTTTCCTTTTCTGCCCACATAAATCATTAAACTTAAATAATGTTCGTGTCATATTATAAACAAGAAATACATAGTGGTATGTTGGCTAACGCAGAGTTGTAAGGCCTTTGGGCTAGGACGTTAGGATTTCGACTCTTGGGGAGTCATATAATTTTACCACTTGCCAACTAGAATGGAGGGGTGCTATGTGGTAGCCCACGACTGGGCCACGTGGCACCATAATATTTTCCCACAAAAATGACATTTCTCACAATCTAATTCTCCCACGTTTCTACCATCAAACTTGTACGACCTTGCCACATCATCCCATGCCAACTCAACACTCTTCCATGTCAGTTGTACGGACATGCCACATGTCACCCTTTCAGTGGAGACACGTGTCACATTGACCTTTTGACTTTTTGACCAAGTTTGACCTGAAATTTGACCGCTTATGTTTTTCGATCTGTAATTCTGTTTGACGAGTTGTTTTCGCCATTAGAAATCTTGTGACACGCTCTTCGCGACCATGGAATTTTAACTGAGTTTTGGGAACTTTGAATTTTTTCCCTTTCTCTGTCTGTTAAAGCCATTATGAGTGTCCTAAGTTGTTCTTACGCTTCTATGGATCCTTTTTGGATCATTGGAAGGTAGTCTCCCCATTCATGCATAGTAGGCACAACATTTGGAAAACCAGGAATACCGGAGAAATCAAATGGAGAAAACCTATGAGCCAAAATGGCTTTCATAGCCTTCGACATCTTAGATTAGTGGAGTTGCCAATGGATTCTTCCTTCATGGAGTCACCAGGTAAATGATACAGTCACAAAAAGTGTCCAACTCTTGTTCACCATCAAGAGATAGAATTGATCATTGTCGTTCTCCCAAGGATAAATTCTTTGTTCCTTCGTCCCCGACAACGACGCCAAAAGATGTTAGTCTCTAAAGTTGCACTTGACTATGAGAGGGAAAGCTAGGGCATTGTCAGGTTACTGCAATGGTATTTTTAAGGGTTTTGAAATAGATTTTTAGAAAATGGTTGAAAGTTGGTTTAAGAATTCAAATAAACATATAACTCAAATGTAAAAGCAAGAAAACATCCCACTGATTTAGTAAATGGTAGTCACCTTAATAGATTAGAAATTAATGTGAATAAAGAAGGGAATATATGAGAGTATGTAGTTTGTCAACTCCATATGGATTTCATATTTCAAAATATCATTGAGGATAAAGAACATGTACTTGAAGACACTCTTGATAATAAACAAAAACAACAAAGTTTTCACTGTGTTACTTAAAATCAAGAAATCAAATGCATTGCAATAGAATAAATGACTTCAAGTAAGAAAAGAAATAGAATAAGATATGAAAGAGGATCTGACCATCAACATGCCTTTGCCATTTAGTATCAATATGTAATATAAAATATATTACAATGTATTTTACAAAAAGGTCTTTGAATGCCCAACTTATCGACCCCTTACTTCTCCTTCTACCCTGTTTATATAGAAATGATACATATTTATCAAGATCCAAAAGAAATGGACCTGAAAACCTCCTCATCAATATTTAGTTTCTTGTTTCAAATAATCAAGGAGGATATTAGATCTGATATCCAAGTCAAATTGATGAGGTGGCTCATCAATTGTTGTCCATGATGTTTTTTAGGAAAATAAATCTGGCAAATTCCTAAAAAATATGGTCCAAATATCTCTTTGTATCTCCAAAACCATGATAGTTGTGTAAAAACCATGAGAGGTTTTTTTTGAAGGGGTCCGTTCCCAACAAAAATCCATTTTGGTTTTCAAAAATTCATCTCCATCTGTTTTGAAACCTTGTCTAAAATTATTGATTAAAATAATAAATTATTTATTGTGAAATCTCTGAAAATTAGGCCTCAAAGATATATTTGATACTCTTAAAATGTGATAACTGTGTAAAAACCGAGAGATTTTTTTGTGAAGGGGTTTTTTCCCAACAAAAATCTCTTTTGGTTTCAACAAATTCATCTCCATCTGTTCCGAAACCACTCTTCAGGATAAAGACTAAAATAGGTAAAAAACAAAGTATGCATGTATTGATTTCTGCTCTTCTTATTTTTTGAGGTTGTATAAGACAACTATTGCGACACCATAGAGGTTCATAGAATGAGTGATTTCAATTGTAAGAGACCTGTTGTGGTACCATAGGTCCATTGTATTCTATTCCAAAGAGAACATGTGATATAGTGAAAATAAAGGTAGATTGTTGGATGATAGAACTGAGTAATTGAGCCTCTAAAATTGCAACATTTGCAACACTGCCATCAAATAAGTTGTTTCCAGTACCACTGACTAAAGAAATGCATGTAGATGTAGTGCTGCCATAAGAAAACATAGCTACAGTTCCCAAAACATTTGTCCCTGTTGTGTTAGCATCTCCTTTACTCTGTCTTTTTCCTTCCTTGCTTTCACTTTAAATTCTGGATATTCCTCTACATGGGTAGGTAAATTTAGATCTATAGTAGCTTGGGGTTTTCTTAATTTAATCACATATATATTTAGAATATAGCCCATAACTAAGGTATTCATATTCAGTGTTGTCAGAGTCTCTGGTTTTTGGAAGGTCTTGCATCTGGTCTAGTTCTGGAAAAAGATCATTTATGTCATCATAAACTGCATTTGTGCCCTTAAATACAGATTCAGATACTGAAGCTGATTTTGTAGTTTATCTGGTCATGGGTCTTCTGGAGTACTGTGCAATATGCTTTGCCTTTCTTTTTTCTTCTTCAAGTCCTCAGATTCCTTCTCTGTTATGTGTAAAGAAGACGTCGCTGCCTATTTTTTCATCTCCTTCTTTGAATCCTCTGAATTATCTTCTATAATTATAAGATTCTCCTTCTTGATGGAAGGATGAAACATTGCTTTTGAATTCAGTCTAAATTTATTATCATCTCTGGTAGAATTCCTTCTAGGGAATTCAGGTATAGGTGTTTGCTTTTTACTCTGTTTTTTACACTTTGCAGTCTTCTTACCTGTAGATTGTTGTTTTTGTTTGATTGGAGTCTGAACTGGACTTGTGGTGTAAACTTCATATTCATGAAATTCCCTCTTTATATCTGGATCTGGATAAGTGTTAGTCTCTTCATTCATTTTAGGCTTCTTACCTCAACTAATAGTTCCTTTATCATCATCTTTACCTATAGGAAAATCACCAATAGCTTGTTGAGTTTGTAAATTTCTCTTGCCAACACGAGTTACCCTAGTTGCAAGTGAATCTTCTTTCAATAAAATTTCGGTGGCTTGAGAAGTCTGTTTCTCTTTTACATGATTTTTCCCCTTGAAATTTTTGGATTTGGTTGACTGTAGATTCGGTTTTAAACACTGGATTAACCGGTCCCAATATCTATGGACTTCATTTAAGGAGAAGACTACTAATGTTCTAATCAAACCTTGATGACAAAGACTGTTTTTACAATAGCAGGATGGGACTGGATCCTCTTAGACATCTTGGATAAACTTTTTACTAGAAAATAGGGTAAGTTAAGAGGGTAACAACCATTTACATGAATCAACAGTCTAATATGATAGAGATGGACCAGGGAAAACCTGCCTTCACATGTAATGTACTTGTGTATAATTATCAAGTTAATGTGCCACTCTTTCCTTACCCAGCTGTGTGGTATACCCTTGTTCCAGTTAGGGTTTTTCTTTTCTGAAATAAGAAACAAACTCACAAACTCCATGAATACATTCTCCTTCTTCCACCATCTTTCCCCATATGCTGGTAATATACAGGCTTTAGCAATAGAATGCTCTGTCACATGCATCAAAAGTTTTCCAACCATAGATTCAAAGCCATCAAAATTCTGTGCAAACATCATTGAGATCTGTTTGTCATGACCATGGAACGTTGAGAAAAAGTTGAACCAACCAACATCCTTGAATTTCTGCGCCATCTGAGGGAATGATTCGAGCAATTATGTTCCTTCAGGCTTCAATATGATTATTTGGCTACTCTTTTTGGGTGCCATATCGTTGATACGATCATGTAAACAATTTTGAGAATATCGAGGTTCAAATCTTAAATTCTCGAGAGCTGCTAAAAACTAGAAGTTATCTCTTTACCTACAAACCATGCATAGAACAACAGTCATGCAAAAATAGGTAGATAACGATTTCATTCATGATAATCGGGCATCTTGATTTGATGTCAAGGTGGCGAGTACAACTCAATCCTCTAAATATAGTTTTTATCATACGAATAACATCCTGAAAAAGATCATAAAGACGTATGTAGATCCTCTAATCATGATTTAAAATGTTAGGACACGATATGGGCACGGTGGCGCATGCAGGACAATGATCATTCCTGACGCTGCATGAATAAAACTATTCTTGCAATGCCTTTTCTAACTTGGAAAATTTGAAAATTCAAATAATGAAACGACGAGTGATGTGATAGAAAATTCTCATATCAAATCCTAATCTTTAAAAATTTCAAAAATCATTTAAAAAGTGCAATAAAGATTGAAAAATGATCTTCCAAACCAAGAGGTAAAAATAGAGTTTTAACAGAAAATCATGAAAAATGAGTAGGAGAGGGACTAGGGACACCTAATCAGTCAAAAACAAGGTTAAGGACTAACAATTATCATGGCATAATAGATGTTCCAAGAAAAAAATCTATGGTCATAGGTAGCATGCATAGGGGATGTTAATAGGTTAGGGTTAGGGTTAGTGAGATAGAATGTTAATAGAGTATCCTTGGGAGTGAATGTGTGATTTTTATTTTTGGATTCTAAGAGACATCCTTATGAGGGGAAAAGAAAAATAAATACCCAATGACATGGGGAATCTATGGATGATGAGTACTAATTTTGTTATAGTACGAATTGCCACTATTTTGGCACTGAATCTTTAAAGGATGTTGATGGTCATGAGGTGAAAGAGGATAATGTTGTGGATTATTTTCTAATAGAAGCACATAGGTTTAGATTCCCACTACAAAGAGTAGACATTAAAGGCTAATGAGTTTAGCTACAATACATGGTTTCTCCTATTTTATTTTTTCTTTATGCAAAAGGAAGCAGAAGTTCTTCTTATGAGATAATTTACTTGATCTTGATGGCATTGTTCTTCGAATTGAAAATTTAGCTTATTGTTTCAAATACAATAATCAATTTCACATTCTCACACGACATAGGGTTAGGTTGGTTGTTTTTATGAAAGTAATAAAGCAATATTAGATCCCAATATTAATAAGAAAGAGGATTAACAAACTTGAGCTTTAATCAATTAATCTTTCCATGACCTTATCGATTTAGGTGCTTAACAAACTTGAGCTCTAATCAATTAATCTTTCCATGACCTTATTGATTTAGGTTCCATATGAA
>SNQJ01S0121149.1:0-27076 GCA_010110895.2 Picea sitchensis
CCTCCCATAATATGAACCTTCATTATAAGTCCCCTCCTCATGACCCATGTCTTCTCTGAGTTGAATTCAACAAATTTGATGGCTCAGATCCCACTTGATGGGTCACTCAAATGAAACATTATTTCTCCCTGCATGGAATTACGGATGATCTGGCCAAACTTCATTATGGTGCCCTCTATTTGGATCTGGAATGTTGGAAATGGTGGCAATGGCATAGAAAGTCACACCAGGGGTATGTTGTTTGGACACAATTTGTGGATAAGATATATGAACACTTTGACACCGACACTCACTATCTAGGCCATTTGACCAAGTTGAAATAATCTAGAACAGTGGAAGACTTTATATCAACCTTTGAACACTTGGTTTTAATAACAAGGGGCATGTCCGATGATTTCTTCAAGGAATGTTTTATCAATGGCCTCAAAGATGAAATTTGAGCACAAGTTCTCATGGCTTTCCCTAAAACTTGGTTGGAGGCTACTCAATGTGCTAAGGAAGCTTAACATATTATGTATTCCCATACACGCAAACCTTCCTTTATTCCTTGCACTCGCCCTACCAACCTAGCTCCTCCTCCCACTCCTATCAAGACCTAGAAATTAACTCTCGTTGAAATGGTCGAACACCAACTGAAGGGCCTTTGTTATAATTGTGATGACAAGTTTTTTCTAGGGCACAAGTGTAAGGATCAAAATTTATTTATGGCCATTTCTGAGGATGTTTCTGAAGAATCAATAGAGAACTCCCCTATTGCAGAATTACCCTAACCAACTGATACTGCTCTGCCATCTAATCCACCCAAAGTAGAACCGTTCATTTCATTAAATGCTCTCACTGGTTTCTCCGCTCCCCAAACACTCAAGCTCATTGGTTACATTAATGATAGAAAGGCCATCATCTTAATTAACAGTGGCAGCACCCATAACTTTATTCATCATCACATTTCCCAAGAAACCCATTGCAATGTCCATGCAGTCAATAATTTTCAAATCATGATTGTCAATGGAGGTTTCGTGAAATGTGGTGGGCATTGTGAAAATGTACGTCTCCAAATTGGGCAGTACAACCTGAAATCTCATATGTTTTCTATAGATAAGGGTGGTTTCAATATTGTGCTTGGTGCCGAATGGTTATGCACTCTTGGTCCCATCCCTATGGATTTTAAGGAATTAACCATGCAATTCCAGCAGGCAAGCCAATAGTACAAGTTACAAGGAATCATAGTCGATTCCCCTAAGATCATCAGTTCCCATCGAATGGAAAATATCCTCAAAAAAGGTCATTACGACATCCTTTCCCAAATCCATGTTATTAGAGACATTGAGACACCTTCGGCACATCCTGACCTCCAATGTCTCCTCTCCAAACACCAAGTTATTTTTTCCAACCCCCCAGGGACTTCCTCCTTCTCGTGGTGTTCATGATCATTCCATTCCTCTCATCCCAGACATTCTTTCGCCAAATGTTTTTCCTTATCATCATCCATTTTCCCAAAAGAATGAAATTGAGAAAATTGTTCAAGAATTACTTTCTGCAGGTGTTATTCTCCCTAGTACCAGCCCCTATTCCTCTCTGGTGGTCATGGTACTCAAGAAAGAAGGTACTTGGCACATGTGTCTAGACTTTTGCACACTCAATAAGCTCACCATCAAAGATAAATTTCCCATTCATGTCATTTATGATCTCTTGGAAGAATTGAGTGGTGCCCAGTACTTTACTAAACTTGATCTCTGGTTCGAATACCACCAGATCTGCATGAAAGAAGAAGACATTCCCAAAACCTATTTTTGCACTCATGAAGGTCACTATGAGTTCTTGGTCACGCCCTTTGTCCTTTGTAATGCCCCGTAAAATTTCCAAAGTATCATGAATCATGTCTTCCAGCCTTTTCTCCGTCATTTTGTCTTATTTTTCTTTGATAATATTCTCATCTATAGTAAAACATGCACAAACCATCTTACTCATGTGGATAAAATTCTTCATATACTCTCTAAGCACCAAATTTTCCTCAAACAATATAAATGTTCCTTTGGAGAATTAGAAGTCGAGTACTTGGGTCATGTTGTTGGCAAGGCAAGTGTCAAGGTGGATCCTAAGAAGATTGAAGCTATGTAGGATTGGCCTCACCCCAAGACTCTCAAAACCTTGCGTGGTTTTCTAGGTTTGACAAGATATTATCGCAAGTTTGTTAAGAATTACGGCAATATTGCAACACCTCTCACTACTCTTCTTAAAAATAATTCTTTCATTTGGACTCCAACAGTTGATCGAGCCTTTCAAGCCTTGAAGGAGGCCATGTGTACCAATCTTGTCCTAATGCTTCCTAACTTCAAAAAGACATTTTTCCTAGAATGTGATGCTTTTGGGAGAGGAATTGGAGCAGTCCTTATGCAAGATGGTTGGCCTTTGGCATTTACCCTCAAAAAACTATCAGAGCGACATTTGGGACAATCAATGTATGAAAAGGAAATGTTCGCTATTAAGCATGCATTATATCTATGGCACCCTTATCTATGAGGAAAATGTTTCCAGATTAAGATCGATCATCAGAGCCTCAAGTGTTTTTTGGAGCAATGTCCTTCCTCCCCAGAGCAACAAAATTTTGTAACTAAATTATTTGGATATGATTATGAGATAATATACAAGAAAGGAAAAGACAATGTGGTTGTTGATGCTCTTTCCCGAAAATATGAAGATGAAGGGTCTCTTTTTTACCTCTCCTTCATTGTACTAGAGTAGCTCCAAGGGGTTCGCCGCGAATGGCTACAAGATCCCAAAATTTAGTGTTTGATCCAACAATTGAAATTCAATGCTTCAATTTCCCTAGGGAACTCTTGGCACAATGATGAGCTTCACTACAAAGGTCATATGTATTTAAGTAAAAAGTCACAACTTAAATACACAATACTTTCTGAGCTTCATGCTACACCCTCAGTTGGGCACTCAAGGTTTACCAAAACCTATGAATGGGTCAAATGCTCTTTTTGGGGGGGATGGTATGAAACAGGATGTTCACACTTTTGTGGCAGAATGTGATGTGTGTCAACGCAACAAAGGATAAACAGTCAAAGAACCTGGCACACTCCAACCACTTCCAATTCATTTTTCTATTTGGAGGGATATCTCTATGGATTTCATTGTTGGCTTACCTAAATCGGGAAATAAGTCTGTCATCATGGTGGTAGTTGATCGACTTTCCAAGTATGCTCATTTATGTGCTCTTCAACACCCATTTATCACCTCCACGGTGACTCACATTTTCATGGATCATGTCTTCAAGCTTCATGGCATGCCTCATTCTATTGTTTCTGATATAGATCCCACTTTCACCAGAAATGTTTAGCAAGAACTATTCAAGCTACAGGGTGTTAGAATATAGAAGATTGTGTGCTCGTTTTACCATTGATGATACCCTCATCACCCAACCATAGGCCGAAGCCACCCTCCAAGCACCTTAACCATGACTGAGAATTACTCTGAAAGCAAACCCTAGGCTAGATAGCCAAACAAGGTGTAGCGCATCTTCCTCCAAGGATAGCACACCAACAATAGCTGATCAGATAATCCAAACCCTAGCCAAGAGATAGTCCAAGCCAAAACTGAAATTGGTTGCTGCAGCAGCTGCACCTGCAGCTCTCCTCCACACATGCGCACCAAACTGGGAACTGCAGTGTGCACCAGTTTCTGCTCTGCAATTCTGAGATGTGTCAAATGAGAACTGGTGTCCTGTATTTATAGTGGTTTTGTCATATTTGTTGGGGCCGACTTCTCCTTCTGGGTACATGTCTATTCAGTATATTATTATTATTTCTGGTTGACTTCTTCTCTTGGAGGCTAATAACCTATTATAAATTTTCTTCTTGATCCGACAAGACTTTTAGGGTTATTAGCCAACTCATTAGGGTTTCTCTTGCTTCCTGGAGTCTCCTATTCTTGTCAAGTTTACACGTGGAGGTAAATACCTCCCATAGCTACCATAATATTAACACTCCCTCCTAGCTAGGGAGGTATTAGAGGTAATGGTATTGAGCACAAAAACGTACCATTTACCCAGTAGCATCAACATAGTTGTTTAGACTATCTCATGACTAGATCATGAGCATCACCATCACCATCAACTGCATCATCTCTCGAAACCATACTTCATCTGAGTAATTAAACATGATGTTGGATAAGTCACTCATACCATAGAGTGACACAAGAGTCATTCTTATAATGTTCTGAACCATTTTCCGTCTGGAAAATCTCTGTTCATCATTCGTCTGGATGATGATTATCTCCAATAAACTGCTGATAGTCTTCAAGGCAATTAGAACAAAAATAGAACACAACTATGTCTATCCATAGTAGTATATAACTACAGTCCAATGGTACACTACCATACCAAGTAACACACAAGTACTTGATCAGTAACGAACAGTGGAACATATCCACCACAGTAGTCTTCATCTACTGTCATACAGTCTTCATAACAAACATTTGATAGCAACCTGCATAGAAACAATGTTATGATATAAACTGAATTATTTGGGCCAATCTTTCACTCACATCTGTGAGCTATGAAAGAATATCTACCTCATGAACAGTGGAACATATCCACCATAGTAGTATACATCTACGGTCATACAATCTTCATAACAAACATCTGATAGCAACCTGCACAGAAACAATGTTATGATATAAACTGAATCATCTGGGCCAATATTTCACTCACATCTATGAGCCCTGAAAGAATATCTGCCTCAGAGTAGAGTAATGGGATATCTGGACTATTCTTCTCAAGCAAGGAAGAATAATTGTCCTGTCTTCTAAACCTGTACCATTCCCCACCCTGGGCCATGCTTCCTACACTAATCAAAGTGCACCCTAGAGAGAATGTATAACCCTAAGGAATGTTGAGCCTGGACCATTCCCCACCCTGGGCCATTCCTCCTACACTAATCAAAGTGCACCCTGAAGAGAATGTATAAACCCTAAGGAATGTTTATCCCTGATTGCTGAGCCTGGACCATTCCCCACCCTGGTCCATTCCTCCTACACTAATCAAATTGCACCCTGGAGAGAATGTATAAACCCTAAGGAATGACTGTCCACACCATTTCCTCTATTAACCACAAGAGGAAAATAATATCCTGCATCAACCTCCAAAACGGACCATTCCTCACGTTAACCACAATGAGAAATCATTGTCCAGCAAGGTGGGCCAATCTTCTTGAGTAACCCTCAAGATGAGAGACTGCCCTAGACCACTCCCCATGTTAACCACAATGGGAAGTTGTTGTCTATGATACATCAGCAATCAAACTACTTCCCATGTTAACCATAATGGGAAGTGATTGTCCATCAGATATCTCAATCCACTTTCTGAACAGGAAAGCATCTGTCCAAGATTGACTATTTTTCAATGAATGTCTTCAATAATATTTTCAGTTCTCCCTCCTAACTTAGAGAGACATTTCTTCCTTTTTCAATAAGAAGGAAGTTGTTTTCATGAGCTCCAGCTTGAGTATGCAAACTCTTTCATCTTGGATAGAAGCTTTACCAAAATGTCTGCTTATCTGCTCATCTATGGAGATATGTATTAGAGAAATCATTTTCTCCTTTCTGGACTTCATCATGGATAATGTAATGCTTGATTTCAAATGTGATTTAGTCTGGAACACTGTGAAGGCTTCATGTAGATCTGAACAATAGAGTATATCATAGTTGGAAAACTGGAACATATCCATGTGGCAGTTCTTCTGTCATCATGAGATCTGATCTATTGAGTAGTCATCTTGATGTTATAGGAAATCTTCACCACGCTTCTGCTGTGCATTGGAGGTTCTCCACCAAGTTATCTTCTTTTATATGCATATAAGAGTCTCTTTCTAGTATGCCTCTAAGTTCTTGAGATTTCTCTTCATACGCTCTTTATTCAATTTCTCTGGAGAACATTCTTTGCATTCATCTGATGTAGAATTCCGACTCATGGATGTTGCGGATGATATAATGACTTATGTAGAGATAAGTCTAGTTTACTGGAACAAGTAATCATCATATTCTTCTCCCTCCATTTGGGAGAACCTCTAGTTCTGGGTCTCGCAATGCTTTCATTCATAAGTATTCCATACACTGTTCTTTATCATGACTTTCAGTTCTTCTGCTTGATTGCTTTTAGTGAGTTCATATCAGGTTGGTAATCTTGTGATTATTGATACAATGACTGGTTGTTCTGATTTCTCTTTCTTTCTTGGAATCTTCATGTTTTTCTTTAGCTCTTGGATCCATGGAGTTTCTTATAGATTCCATGCCCTAGAGATTCCACTTCTTCCTTTTATCATAGGATCACGGATCTGGATGGACAACCAGGAATACTTTAAGGATTCTCTTCGAAGAAGTCTTCTACTGTGGTTGAACTAAACACGTACCGTCTTTCATGGCTACTATCATGGATATATATACTTCATCATATTCAATCGGTCATAGGATTAGCTCCCTCCTAACCCTTGCTTCATGTAAGAGTACATATAGTCGGCTCCCTCCGTCTAACAGAGTCCACGCTTCCATCTGCATCCTTATTGTCTTCTGCAATATATAATTGGCTCTCTTGTCTAACAGAGTCCGCGCTTATATCTTGTTGTCTTCTACAAAACGTCATAAGTCTTTTTCAATTTCCTCTCGATTTGTTGACTTCTTTACGTCTTTGCTTCTTCCTAAGTTTCTTCATGATTGATTCAACTTATCTTGTAATAGCTTCTTGTATTTTAAATGCTTTCATTATGTATTATCTAATGATATCATTTTTCATCTTGTTTATTTTTCTAGAGATATAGTTCTTCTTGGAATTTACACTATCTTCAAGAGATATATATACAAGATAATAATAGAGACAATGAAAACAAGATATGTATAAGAAATAAGAGTGTTGTTACCTTTAGAAGAAGAAGTCTCTTCCATCCTTAGCCTTCTTTGTAGGTTCCTTTTTTCTTCGTGTGTCGATGCTTAAGTGTTTCTCTTTCCTTTTATTTAGCTTGGAACAATGATTCTTGTAGTGACCATACTTTCTAGCAGTTGAAGCATTGCACTTCTAAAATGTATTTTTCCTCATTTGGCTTCCTCCTTGAACCGAACTTCCTTTTGTTCGAAGTTCTTGAATCTTGTTGTGAAAGCTTGATGCGTCATTACTTCTTTTGGGGTTTCTCTTTTGCATTAATCCTTGATTCTTCTTGAGCACATCAAGGATCAAAGTTCTTCAATCGGATACTCCTTCCTTGTGTTCCTTAGCTTGCGAATGCATCCCATGTCTTGGGAGAAGACCATTGAGTACTATGTTCACAATTCCTTCTCTGAAGTGATCTCTTCAGTAGCTTAAATTTTTAGAATTAAAATAAAGTACCAAGGCAAGTAACTCTTCCCTAGGTGCCTAAAGGGGAGAAATTGCCGAATATGAATCTTAGTCAAAATTAATTTGTGAGATGCAAATTAAAGATAACTATGATTAAAGTGAGGGTGAGTGAAGAACCATCAAATCTCAGCCACTTATCCCGATCTAATCTCGACCATTAGATTAGAAAACCCCTCCCGCAACCCTCTTGAGGTTGATTAAGGCAAGTGGGCACACCAATTCTTGGGTGAAGTGGGAGCAATCTTGTTGAGAGAGCAAGAGACTCTTGGTGAGATGCCAAGAGGCTCTTGAGTGAATCTCAAACAAGAAGAAAGAATCGAGTGAAAAGAAATCTTGGTGAGATGCCAAAGAGAAGAAAAAAGAGACTCTTGGTGAGATGACAAAAAGTTCTTGGTGAGATGCCAAGAAAAGAGTTGAAAATCTTGGTGAGGAAGCCAAGAGGCTTTTTGGTGAGATACCAAGAGCAAGAGGAAGAAACAGCCGGTCTTGTTGAGAGAGAACAAGAGAGTGAAGAATTCTTGTTGAGAAAAACAAGAGAACAAGAGAGAGGTTGAAATTTGAGAAAAGAGATAGCATTTGCCAAAGGAGAGCACACATCCCAAAGAAAATAATAGGCATGGATTTCGAGGCCGACAAAGGAAGAGCGGCCGTAACGTCTGGATTTTGTGGAGTCATCTGACATGTAATGTGCCGCGAGAAATTAGGAAGAAGGTACAATTTCTTGGAGTATTGGCATGAATTCCAAGACTGCCATACAACATTTGTTGTACGAGGAAGTTGAAGAATGGCTAACGTAATATATTCCGAGGTGTATTTTTAAATTTTATTCCAGGTACAATCTTAGCCGAGTTTTGGCACAAATTTCGTGGCAGTCCTTACAGCATTAATTATGCGATGCTTGTTGTACGATTTCACAATTTCAGAAATTGAGGAGCAAAGCTTCTGGGGAATGTCGAGATAAGTTTGTGTAAATGTCGAAGATGAAAATGATGTAAAATAATTTCGAGGCTCATAAATAAGTACAAATCCCTCTCTACTTGGTTTCTCCCCTTGTGGGTTTTCGAGGAATTGAAGTTAAATGAAAATATTTGTCTAATATTTTTAAGAGGTTTGCATATTGTTGATATTTAATTTCACGTTAAGCGATGTTCATAATCCTCATGTTTAGATTCTGAAATTTATTTTGTTCAAGAATTTACATTTTACATTGGAAATTTATTTTTATTAAGTTTTTAGATGTTGTTTCACCAGTTGCTTAGCTTGTTGAAGCTTACCCGTTGTAGTATATCTTTTGAAGCTTTCTGATGGTGAGTATATCTTTAGAAACGCGAACTGTAGCATATCGATCTTTGAAACCGTGAGCAGATGTTGAAACACCGAGGGATGCTTAGCATATCTTTGATGTTGGAAACAGTTGTGGCGAATGCTTTGAAGGAAACCATGGCTTGGCATATCTTTGAAGCTTGAGTGCTGAACTGAGTTTAGCATTTAAATTTGGCTAAAAATTGATTGAGGCTGGGTTGGATTTTGAAAATATTAACATTGATAACTTGTAGTTGATCTCTTAACTAGGAGATCCTTACAAAGTATGATTTTATGTTATCATCATCATTCATCTTCATGTCCACCCGGAGCTCATTCTTTAGACTCATAACTTGTCCAATGTTTTGGTGAAAAGATATTTTTTAGGGCATCGTGCATCTTCTTCAATGAGTCAAGATGGGGAGATGCTTAGAGGGTATCAAATTAATTATTTACTTGAGATCCACTATGATACTCATGGCATTGATATCAACATATTTGAACTTCTCCATAAAACAGCGTTATGTGGTTCCTTCTCTTTTCATTCTTCAAACTCAGCTCACGATCTTTCCTTTCACAATATCGACACTTTATTCTTAAGGATGAGGTCAGTCCTTGTCTTCTATGCTTTAAAGTTAGAGGCTCCATCTAATTTATTCTCGAGACTTCATAGAGTTAGTCATGGCTTTCTTAACTTGGTCAAACCCTATATTTGACCAATTCAAACTTTACGTCTTGGCTTGTTGAGAGTGTCGGGAGGTGCGCTAGGCTAGGTATGCCCGATCTATATCGAGTTTTTGGTCAATCCGTTCACTTAAGGTGCATCAAAGAGTTTTGGGGTTTACATGGTAACACACTAGTAACCCTAGCGAGTGTCTTAGGCCTTGCTAGTAACCTTAGCGGTAGTTCCTCAACAAGCTCAATATCCTAGCGGCTATGTTTCCTTCTAAGATTTAGGCTGAATAGAGGTGTGGTATAACACATTAGAATATAGAATATTATTGTGCTCGTTTTACCATTGTGATACCTTCGTCACCCAACCAAAGGCCGAATCCACCCTCCGAGAACCTTAGCCATGGTGAGAATTACTTTCCCGGAAACCAAACACTAGGCTAGATAATGGAAACAAGATTATTAGCATCTTCCTCAAGGGATAGCACGCAACAATAGCTAATTAGATGTTTCAAACCCTATCCAAGAGATAGTCTAAGACAAAAATAAAATCTGCTAGCTGCAACAACAAATCTCCTCAAAACTTGCACACAAACTCACCAACTGCAGTGCGCACAAGTAACTCTGCAATTCTGAGAGTGTGAAATAATGAAACTGGCGCCTGTATTTATAGTAATCCTTCCAGGTTGTTGGGGCCAAATTCTCCTTCTAGGTACATGTTGAATAATTATTATTTCTAGCTGACTTCTACTACAACTCATATGGAGACTAATAACCTAATATAAATTTTATTCTTGGTACGACAAGACTTTTAGGGTTATTAACTGACTCATTAGGGTTTCTCTTGCTTCACAGGTCTCTATTCTTCTCGGGGTTTACGTGGAAGTGCGATACCTCTTGAATCTACCATAATATTAACATGGGGCACCCGGTTTCATCTCAACACCACCTATCATCCCAAACTAATGGCCAAATTGAAATTGTCCAACAAATGTTTGGAAACACATTTGAGGTGTCTTCCATCTGAAAGGAAGAATGGAGTGGGATCAATGGTTATCTTTAGTTGAATGGTGGTACAAGCTTGCTCTTACCATCATTATTTGCATCCTTTGAAGAAAGCGTTATATGGGCCGAATCCCACCTTCAATTATTTCCTACGTGCTCTGCGATGTCTCGAAGGTCGGGTAGTTGACAAACTCTCTAATTTGAGAGACTATTATCTGTACCCTCAAGAGAATTTGGTTTATGGGTCAGAATAACATGAAGCAACAAGCATATCAAAGGTTGCTTGAATGACAATTGTTGGAGAGGAACTATATGTTTCGCCGACTACAAACCTTATAAGTATACTTCACTCAAGGTCTTCCATTGTCAAAAACTGGGGCCCAAATTTATGGTCCTTATCTGGATCTCAAGCATGTGGTACAATTCGCATATCAGTTAGCTTTACCCGGTCATTCTAAGATCCATCTTGTTTTCATGTCTTCTTCTTAAAGAAAGTGATTGGAAATAAAGCGTAAACTCAAAGTAGTCTCCTTGAATTGGATGAAGGCTCCATTTGGTTGCACCACAAGTAATCTTTGGACCAACGTGAGTGTAGGTCTGCTGTCTGTGCACCATCAAGGAAGTTTTGTTTTAGTGGAAAGATACAACTCCGGTCGATACCAGAACCCAGGATACCATTTCACGACAAAATTTCCTCATATCAAAGCCTTGAGGGTGAGACTAGTTTTAAAGGGAAGGCATGTTAGGGACCTAACCTCCTAACCCTTATGTTAGGACCTAACCTCCCCTATTATTTCATGATTTTAATTTTTTTTAAATATGGTTCTTTGAAATTGTAAATGTCCTGTAAATAATTAATATTTAAAAAAAAAAATCAGGTTAACAAGCTAAATCCTATTATGTAACACCCTGTAAATAATTAATATTTAAAAAAAAAAAAAAAAACAGTTAACAAGCTAAATCTATTATGTAACACCCCATATTTTCACATTACAATTAGAACTTTGACTTTATTCATATTGGTAATTCATTTCTTAGTAACTATTTGGTCTTCTTTAGAAAAATATAGACATTAGAGATGTGTATATTTGGACCTATTTATGAGTTGCATAATTCTATTTTTATTGTTATATGTCCATAATGATGATAGTTATGAGAGTTGTTCAAATATGCAAATTTAAATGTGGAATTTTGGTACATGGATACCAGTTCAAGTTATGTTTTGAATGCATAACATATGCAAAGAATGATAAAAATAAATATACATTTCTTAATTGAACGTCAATACATATATGGATTCTTATATGAAATTGTGTTGTATATGCATGGATATAAGTTATTGGTGAACTAACCTACAGATTGATGAGTTATGTGATAGACAAATCGTTGTAGTGCTGAGGTAACTTGGATGTTGTAGACATCAAGAAGATAGTGTACACTATAATTTTCACTTATTATTTAATTTATGGTTCAAAAATATTCAATGATCTATAGTAAGTGTGGTTTTGACAAGATGTACATCTTTCCCAGAGTGATTGTTTGATGATGTGACTCTAAGAACAATAGTTGCACATTATGGCTCGATATATGATATTGATCATATTTCAATCAAGAAGGGTGGAGGTATTTCCAACAGAGTATTATATTAACCCTAGATGTATCAGGAGGGATGGAGGTATTTCCAACAGAGTATTATATTAACCCTAGATGTATCAGGAGGGATGGAGGTATTTCCCACCAATTATCCTCTGAAACCTAGAGTCATGGAAGGCTTGTGCAAATCAATGGTCCCCTAGAAGTGTGAGGGAAACTACTAGTTTCCGGTTGGGGAAGATTGGTCAATATAGATGGCACTTCATCTTATAGCTTCTATCTGAGTTAGGTAAAAATAGTTAATGCTCCAGCTTAGTCTAGTAGAGGAAAGGATATGATGTGGACAATGGAAGTAGGGCAGGGAGGAAGGATGCTTCGATGTTAGTTGAGAATATTGATTGGGAATTAGATGTGCAATTGTTGTTTACTCACTTGATTGTTACCGTGTTTAAATTCCTCTATTGATTATCTTTTGATATTTTAAGTAATCAATTATTGATGAATTATTGTAAATTTTTTCTTTACGATTATTAAATATTGCATTTACTTGATCTGTTGTCTTGCATTCCTTGGTGTGATCATACAAGAACTATGCACTAGGGACAATGGTTGTTTATCATTAGTACATGTGTAAGTTATGTGTCATCTATCTATGCATGCATACCCTATCCATGTACACTAGTACAATTAATTAATGTATTAGTTATTAAACTAGATTATTAATTATCTAATTGAATGGTTAAATTACTATGTAACTTATATTGTATAAAAAAAATATCTAGTAGCATAAAATACCTTCTTTGACTTTGATTGATGATTGGCATGATAAATTAAATGAGTATAGTGGGTTGTCGTGTACATTTTTGGGCAACTTTCAAGTTGCATTTATAAGCTATCATGAGGAGAAAAACTTTGCAGTTTATTTATTGTTATTTTATGTAAGTCATTTATATTTTAGTTTTATTTTAAATTTTCCCAAAAATATATATGAGGGATGTTGATGGATAATAATGAGGGTGGTTGAGGAGACTTGGGGAAAGGGGTATGAAAGCTTGATAAATAAGGAGAGGAAGTGGTGTAGAAGGGGGAGGAGAAGGTTGAGAGATTGGATTATTCTTGGAAGAAATATCTCTTGTGACAATCTTTGTTAAAACATATGTGCATTGTTTTTCTTGGAGTCATGAGAACAGAGGGCTAAAAGACTGGAAGGTTTCTTGGAGCTAGGAAGTCGTCTAGGCTCCCAGTTGGCTAGGAGGATAATTCCATTGTTCCACTATGGGAATGTGGGAAAATAAGGAATTCTTGGAAGCATATTCAACTAGACTACATCCCAACTGATCAACTTCAACAAACCAAGGAGGAGGTAGTTTCTTAACATGTATTTGTTATGTTTCTTCTATTCCATTGATATTCCATTTAAAGAGTAAAATTTTGTTACACAAATTATTTTAATGCATGTGTGTATCAGTTAGCATAATTTTATTTCATATCATCCCATGGAGTGGTGATACATTTGGTATTAGAGTTTGGTTTCAAAACTTAGACCTAGGGCCTACTTACCCTACAACTCATAAACAGCCCATAATTTAATTTGCAACACTTTAGAGGACCATCTCCATAAAAGCATAACCCTATATTGAAATAGTGAACAACAATTATACTACAAGCTAGAGAATAATTTATTTATGATAAACATGTTACATTCAGAATTTATCAAACACCCAACCAAGTAATATTACTAGATAAAGAATTTATTACTCCTTAAAGAAAATTAAGAACCGATAGAATTTTCCATAAAATGTATATGAAGTAATAAATAAAAATGTATATGAAGCAATAAACCATCTCACTTTCCTTTCTTCGTGTTGCTTTGAAGCCCTCTATCTAATTATCTTAATTTTGTTTTCTTTCATTTGCAACTTTCTTCTTACTAAGATGACAATTTCTTCTAGTTTTTTACTATGTTGTTGTTTGGAAACTTTATTCTTAAATCAATTCAATTTATGATTATCCTTGTCCATTTTCCTCAAAAGATTTAAAACCATTGACTGATATGTATTGATGTCATATTTCAGTCTTTCTTTCCCTTTAGAATTCCTATTGAAAATTTCCAAATCCTCTTTCGTTATATAGTACACACTTCCCACCCAAATCAAATAATATGTGATATCTCTCTCATACATCTTTGTCCCTCCCTTACTCTATGAAATGTTGGTGTAGTTTCTATGCCTCTAAATATTCCATTGACAAATTCTCAAATATAAGCAAAGTCATTCCTCGATGTCCTTAAGGCCCATATGTATGCCTTTCCTTCATTTCCTTGTAGCCTATAAAATATTCAAGAAATTATTTGTTTCCCATTCCAATCCACTTGAAATGTAAATCTCATATTATAAAAATGTCATTTACAAAAATGGCCAAAGATTGATAAATCTCAGTACACAAAAAAATACAACTACTCACATTTGTTCCCCTTGTCTGGAAACTGGGAGTGTAAAATGGAGTTTTGAAATATAACAACTTTCGACTCCCATGACAGAGTAACTAAAACTTGCACAAATTATCATTCTGAAATAAAACTTTGTTTTTAAACATTTTGCACAATTTTAAATAACCTGAGACTAAGTAATCCTAACCTATTTCTAAATAAACCAAGGCCGAGAAGAAATAATGCAAAATTAACGAAATATTTTGATGGATAAAAAAATGAAATATTATGATGGATAAAAATCCAACATCTTGTCTAATATGAGAGAGAATCCTAGCAAGATCCTCAATCGTGTGTGACTAGAAACCGGATCTTATATTGACTTGAGGTACGAAGCCACCATAAAGAATCAAAAATCAGATTTATTATAAATATTAATTATATGTGAGATCGAAATTTGTTTTCACCTCTTCAAACAGTAAAGATATTGCTTAGATTCAAATTGAAAAAATGAAAGATTATTTGGCACATGTGATGTGAGATTTTCATTATGAATAAGAAAAATTATGCAATCGCTTATAGACTATTTTAAAGTTATTCTCCCTTACAACTTTGTAGATCTTACATATGGTTTCAACTACGTTCGATTCTTTTTAAAATCCGATAACTACAAGGCTGAAGATTGGCGATGGCTAATTACAAAATTTGAAAAAAGAATTAGGCATTGGTGCAATCGTTGGCTCTCCCTGGGTGGTCGATATGTTCTTATAAAATCTATCCTTGAGAGCCATCATGTGTATTGGATGGCCTTGGAAAATATTTTGGCCTTTATTCTCAATCGAATCAAACCACTGGTCTTCTCTTTCTTCTAGTCGGATTTTAGAGAAAAGAAGCATTATAATCTCAGCAGCTAGGAGTCTATTGAAAAACCAAAATGTTTTGGTGGATGGGGGTTAAAGAACATACAACTCTTCAACAGGGTGTTATTGGAAAATACTCTGTGGAGAGTTCTGATGAAGGATGGAATTTTGCATCATGTTATCAAAGATAAGTATCTCCCCTTCTGCTCGGTTTCTACCAGGCTTAGATCGGCTACAAAAAAAATGACTCGGGCTTCTCAGACCTGGAGGAACCTTCTAAAGTCCTTACAACTTTTGTTACATTGGTTAAGTTGGAGTCCTGGCTCTGGACTTTTGATCTTATTAGGAAAGGATCAAATCTTGGGTATGGGAAAAGTTTCCTTTCTTTCAAAATATCTTTTAGCCACTCTAAATCAAAGAAATTTACACTATCTTTTTCAGGCTAGTAGAACCATCCAGCCAGGAACGATATGCTCTACCTGGCTAGGTAGTGATGGGATAGGTATTACAGGAGTTCAAGCTTCTGAATGGGAATTATATCATAGGTCCTTGATGGGGTCTGGTGTTCAAATTATTGACAGACTGGATGAGCTGAAATGGATAGGAGGAGAGAATTCGGGCATTCTATTTGAAAAAAATGTCTATTCTGCATTAGCTACAAAACGTTTGCAACCCTATAGGTGGTTGGAGAAAGAAACTGTGGACTTGGGATTGTGCCCTCAAAATAAAACTCTTCACTTGGCTAACTGTGGAAAATAAAATACTTATGTGGGACAATCTTCAACGCAAAGGATGGGCTAGGCCAAACTTCTGTCACATGTGCCTAAAGGAGAGGCAAATTGTACTTCACCTGATGGTAGATTGTGCCTTTACTAAAAATGTATGGGATAGGGGTAAAATATCCATTTCTATTACTTCTATCTAGGAGGGATCCACAGTGTTAGACTGCTATGATAGATGGAATAAATAGAACTCTACATCTCCCTCTTTACCCACCACTATCAGTTGGTATGTTTGGTTGGAGCGAAACAAGGTCCTTTTCGAAAATGGAAGCCATTCTATGAAAGCATCTATAGATCTCTTGGAGGATTTGGCAGTCACACTGAAAAAATGAAAGCAAAAGTGATCGGATCTTTAAATTCAATCCCAAAGGACGCCATGAAAACAGGATGGTTCAATGGTGCATCCCAATCAAATGGAAAAAAATTGGCGTTGGAGGGGTGCTAAGGATAAATGAGCATTTGGAAATCAATTATACATTCAATTGTGGATCAGGAACAAATAAAAGGGCAGAAATGTTGGGTGTATGGGAAACCTTAAATTTGGCTTCTCGGTTGCACATCTTGGAATTACAAGTTTTCATAGACTCAGAAATTTTCATAAACTGGCTAAACAACAAAGTAATTTTGAATGTTATTTCTCTGGACTGTTGTAAGGAAATAATAAGAGACATTAGAAAATCTTTCAGCGTAATCTATTTTTCACATATCTATAGAGAAAGCAATAAGGAGGTAGATCGCTTATCCAAGCAGGTGCTTCTAAAGTAAGAAGGGGGAAATGCCTACAACCATTGGGTAGATGGAAATGAGGGTCCCACCTTGAATGTAAGTCTCTTCTAGTTTCCATTGGGGAATATTTTGTATTTTTTTTTCTCTGCTCCTTCGGTAGTCTCAGCTGATGTTTCTTGGCAGATTTTTTGGGGTATGGGCTTATTGTGATGACAATTTTTTCTAGTTCTAGGGCTTAATGCCTCTTCCGATACAACCTATGTGTTGGTCTCTATCTTCTTATCTTTGTATCCTTTGGGATGTAATTTTATGTTTTGATAACAGTTATATATAAATATAACGAGAAATTTTCTGCTAGAAAAAGAAAAATTATGCAAGCATTTAAGTTTATAAGTCTATTTTATTCATTTAATATCAAAATTAATCTTATATATGAGAGAGAGACAAATGGTGATAAAGGGTATGTCATTTAATGTTATTTTAATAATATAATGAGATAGTGAGTAGTAACAAGAAAGTGAATAGCAAATAGTGTGATAAGGATATATGATGGTATAGAAATAATGTATGGTAGTGAATTATATCATGGCAAAGGTGGTATACAATGTGGACATTGAAGGAAGTATGATATAGAACAAGGGTTGCATGGAAGCTTAGTCCCTGCCAAAGTAAGTTTGAAAATTAATAAAAATAGTGATTTAAAGTAGAACTGACTTATTTTTATGGCTTGGGTCTGGACCTTGCTACTCGCAAAGTAGGTTTGGAAATCAATAACAATAATGATTTAAAAATTCATTAACTCTTTGAATATGGGTGTTCAACCCTGTCATCAACTATCAAAACAATCATTGAACCATCTAAAAAATGTTTTCAAGCCACTTTACCTTCCTACAGAAACTCGTTAACTAGGTCTGACCAATCAATCGAACCATAGTGTGGGAGTTCCAACTTCTTGACATGCCTTGCCCAAGTTGCGTGAAACATAAATGTGGTGGGAAATGAAACATCAATTGATGTAGCTGTGTGAACTACCACCTCGCTAAAACATGGCATTGAAACAATAATAAATATGAACTGAACTATCTTCATTGGATTACTCATTATCAAATGAAATAAGTCTTCAAATCTAACTTGACTATGTGAATTTTGTCACTCCTTTATTAAGTCTTTCATCTATACACATTGATGAGCGGTAGTGAGGAGCTACCCCAGTAGTTCCTTTCCACCCGAACCAACAAGATCCTTATCTACATCCTCTACACAATTTTTAAAAAGTGTGAAGATCCTATGATCAACTGGACTGACCAAATGCATGCAGTAATTCCAAATGAAAATTCCTCTAAATTTATTTAAAAATGTTTTTGTCAAATTCAATGAGTAAAACTTAACAAATCTTTGCTATGTGGAAATTGCATGATTTATTGGCAAATTAAATAACTAAAGGAGTAAGGAAATATTTTACTCTGTGTATTTATCGTAAACAATTGTTAGGTTTGTAAATTTTCTTTCTAATTTTTTTAATTTATTGGTATTTTGACTAATGAAAGTTAAAAATAATTCTTGAAAGTAACAAACTCTAACTCTAAAGAAATCTTTAACTCATCAAATTTTCCTTATAATTTACTCATAATTCCATCAATAAAAAATAAAGAATACCTACATTTATTGTAAAAGATTATTAAGTTTGCACAATTTCATTCGAGTTCAAAAAAATCGTTATTTTCTAAATTGGAAATTATTTACGAGATGAAATTAGAGGAATTTGTTGGGTGAAAGTTCAATATTATGCATTCAACGGATCATTTTAAAGAAAAATTGTGGACAAACCCTGGCTGTAACTTTCCTGTATTTATTCCTAGTTCATTTAGAAATTTCATCAAAAATCTCGCAAGTGTTTACCCAAATCTTCATTTGAAAATTTTGATAAACATTTTGCATAGATACGTTTAACTTCCACTTAGTAATTTTATCAAAAAAATTGCAAACATAAACTTAGCATCTCATCTAAATATTTTGTCAAACATATTACAAGCATTGTTTCACCTTTTCATGCACAACATTTGACAAACAGTCTGCAAGGATTATTCAAATTTCATATTTTTAAGTTTCAATTTTCTTTAAAATTTAAATAGATGTTAGAGAGAGAATTTATTTCCTCACTATACATAGTCTGGGATGTTCTAAATTGTCTCCTCATGGCTTGGACTTGTTTTTGGCATTGTTGTCTCATTAACACTCAGTCTACAACAAATATCTGCACAAGATATGGTGTTTCTCTTCTCTACGTCTGAGGTTATCTTCACTTTTCTACAAAGTCTAATGGAGATCTAGAATATTTAAAAAAAAAAAAAAACAGACACAACACACAAGGTCTATTTCGCAATATATTTTAAAGTTTTAAAATAAAACTATTTGCATTTTCCTATACAAATTGTCTCCATCGAACTACAACAATGGAATATCAATCTGTAGACTGAATTACCACCTTGTTGGATTATCTCCAAGTCAGCATCGTCCACACTTTCCCCCCAGATTGTTTGTAAAACTGCTTGTGTTTAAGAAAAATTTATATCCTGGGATCATAAATTATGGCTTTAACATTGATCTGGACAAAAACCACCTATTTAATGTATAGCCAGTTAGTTTCTCTACAACTAATCAGAGGGTTCTGAATATATTGGATACTATCCAAAACCCATTTCAAACCAGGTCCGATATGTTCCTCTAGGTTGGTATATCTAGACTTCCAATATTTGATACATATGCCAAGGGGGAAATGCATTTGCCAGCATTTTTTTGGAAGTCTTGACTTCATTGGAAGCAAACCCATATTCAAAAATGTATTTGTCAACACGGATAAAACTTAAAAGCATTTCACGAAAGTCTTGAGTTCTCTAGAAGGAAACCCATGCTCGAACCTCAAAGAGTAGATGTATTAGGTGATAATACCAAGAAATAAGAGATGTATTAGGTGATAACACCAAGAAAAAATGTTATGTACCATATTAAAGCGCCCTGGGTTCATAGCTCCCAATAAAAAACAATATGCATCATGTAGCTCTCTGACCTAGGATTAGATGGGTTTGAATAATGTGCATATTCAATTATGCCTAACACCAAGCAGTCAATGGATTCTCCCACCCAATTAAAAAATTGTTTCTATGGATGCAATAACTGTAGCTCTAGAGAATTATGGTAATAGATACAAAAGTACATAAATTTTTCATAGAGGCAATGCACAACCAACCTTTACAATAAAAGCTACAACACAAATTTACAAGTATGAAACTATCATAACACAATTCAACATCCAATATCCATATGAATAAAATGCATATACACCATTATTCAACATAGAAGGGAAAAGCATAGTCACCCTAGCGTTCGACATAAATCAGGAGCAGATGTGGCTATTCCCCAATAGTATAGTCTGGCCACCATGAAAGACTGAATTGTAAATCAACTTGAGGCATGCAAATAAAAATATCTTACACTGCCCTGTATTGCATGAGTTCTTTGAATCCATTGTTAAGCCTTTAGATTCTCTATCCATATTTATTAGAAAGGAGCGTTATACATGATAATATTCCATTCATCATTTTAGAAAGGAGTATTATATATGATAATCTTGGCTCAATGGACTTTCTTCTAAGGAAAGATTTCAACATCTTTATGTGGGACTCTAAGCATGTTGTCTCATACTTCTCCTAGAAATTAGTGTCTCTCAAATTGGAATTTGTTGATACACGCAATCCACATAGTGGTCAATGTTTTCAGATGTTGGATGAAAATGTGTGTTGGATATGATGATTATGTGTTCATTCCATGATGGAACGGATGGTTTAAACGCATGGAACAAAACCTCCATTCATTTCCAAATCAGGTTTGGACATGCCATATCGGTCATTTTCTCTAGCATGCTTAATCATGTCATCTATGGAAACAAATAAAGCCAAAGATATTGTCTTCCTCCAATCAGCCCCAAAATGATATCTTCTTCTGCCAATCAGCCACAACAAAACCAAAGCTTAAGGTGGGTTTCATTCGGCATCTATGAGCCTCATGATGGTTGTGACATTGATCATGTAGTTGCCCACATGGCTAGAGTGGTTGATATGCTTGAGAAACAAAAAAATTTGAAATTATAAAATGAAAATTATTATCTATTGTTCTTATTTAAGCATCTGGGAAAGTTCCCTCCATGAAAGCTACTTACTTTGTTGATTAGTGAAGTTGGACCAACCCTCTTGGAATTTATGAACTATGCCCAAGTTTTCACGTCAATTATATCCATGGAATATCATGCCCAAGGCATGGCTTGCATGTTTATAAATAAACACATGTCTACAGTGAGGGGAAAAAAAAAGATGTGCACTTCATTATTAGTGACTCTATGGAACTATTTATTACTGAAAGATGGAGATGGAGAAAGGTTGTTATAACGAAACTACAATGTGCATTGGTGAACATATGTACAAGGTTCTATGACATTTGTACAATTGTGTGGTATAAGAAAGATGTGTAGGTACACTAATCAAAGAAGCCATGTAGGTACACTAATCAAAGAGAAAACACTTACCACTAACAATTATAGGGGACAGTACTGAAAATTACAGGGGGGATTACAGTTACTGACAATTACAGGGGTTGATGAGGAGAAAGAGAAACAAGTATGAAGAAATATCAATTCAAGTTGTGGTGAGTATTAATGCACGTCGCCACCTGGAAATAAGACTTCAAATTTGAAGTCCAATATGATTTGAGAAACAAATTGATTTATTTTAATTCTAATAAAAAGTATTATCTATATTTCCCTAGATTGAACATTGGAAAACCAAAAAAAATGAAAGTCAAAGATGAAACTATTAATTAGTCAACGACTAACTCAACACTATAGTCCCTAGGCCTTCGACAGGGACTAATAAAGTAGTGTAAAATTTAAAAATAGATATAATTATGTAATTAGTGAGTTCAAGAGGAAAGGAATAATAACATTAGATATAAGAGATAACTTATAGTTAGAAATTATAAGAAGCAAAATGAAAAAAACATTACCAATGGGAGGCAATAAATGTGATAAAAGGGGTAGAATATAATTACTATAAGTAAATAAGAGTCAACTAGGTATGAATATTATTACATAGTATAATTAGAGTGTGAGTGTTTGTAGACACACACACACACACACACACATCTTGAGTGGGCCTAATATCTAAAAATATGTGTTTCCTCCTAGGAGGCCACATCTTCAAATCTAAAAGGGGCTAGGGTATGCACACCTCCAAAGAATTTAGTAGTAAAATCATTATGTAGAGGAGGTCCCTTGTCCCACAAACAAGGGGGTCTCACGCACCAATTTGGTGTCTCATAATTAAACAAATATAGGTTAATTGCAAAGAGCTATAAATATAGTCCAAAATCAAAATAATAGTAACATGTATAAGTATATATAATAGTAAGATGTGTTAATAAGTATATATAACAAAAAAAAGAGTGTTGTTTAACATGGAAATAAAAAAAAATTCTAAGAACCATCTTATGTGATCGAAAGAGATCACTAAGATACGATCATTAATTTCAGAATACATAATAATAATAATAATAACATAAAAATAAATAAGAATATATATATATATATAGAGAGAGAGAGAGAGAGAGAGAGAATAAATAAGGTAAAATGTAAGGGTATAGGTAGTGATTGTGTACAAATGAAATGGGTTAGAATGCAAGATATGTATAACATAAGGAGTAGGAGGAGAGTATTTTATATAGAAATAATGAGGGTGTTTTTTACAAAAGTGTCCTCAGACACATCATTTTTTTAATGAGGGAAAAAATATTACATAGAGGAACATGAGGGATACGAGCCAAAATCCACCTCACTTGGAATGACAAATGGGTTTAAATACCCAAAAAACAATAACTAAAAAATATTGTTAATTAGAACTAACTACAACTGACTAGAACTAACTTGGACACCTCACATGAGTGTGAAGGTGTCCTTTACAATAAAGTTTTATTAAATAAAACATTTACCTGTTTTGGATCACATTTCCTAACAAAACCCCCTTTGATCCAAAATATCTTTGGAAAGAACACCAAGTTCAGCTCTGAACTTAGTGAACTTAATTCTTCCAAGAGACTTAGTGAAAATATCGCTCGTTTGATCCTCTATTGGACAGTAAGTTGGTTTGATTATTCCCTTGATGGCTAGAGTTCGTAGATAATGTTACTTTGTATGAACATGTTTTGTCTTTGAATGAAAAACTATATTTTTGACTAACTTTTTCGTTGATTCACTGTTGATGAATAAGGAAGTAGCTTCATTTTGAACAACTTTAAGATCCTATAAAATTCATCTCAACCATACTATTTTACAAGTTTCTTCCCAAGATTAGATACATTCAACTTCTATTGTTGAATTTGCATATGTGGCATGTTTCTTACAACTCCAGGATACAACCATTGATCCGATGCTCATTAAATAACCCGAAGTAGAATCCATGTCATCAATATCTCTAGAAAAATATGCATATGAGTAGCCAACAAATCTAAAATTGTCATTCCTTTTATATTCAAGTCCATAATATTTTGTTCGTTGAAGATATATAAGTACCTTTTTTTTTTGCATTCCAATGACTTTCTCTCGGTTCCTACATATCCCAGAAAGTATGTTAACTACAAAAGATAAGTCCATATGAGTATTTTTTAGATAGATTAAACTTCCCATTAAATGTCGATACCTGGTACTGCTGACAATTTCCCCCCTTCAAACTTTGAAAGTTTTAAGTTCTGCTCCATGGGGGTGATAGTTGGTTTGAAATCCTCCATTCCAAACATCTTTAGTATTTCCGAAAAATACTTAGTTTGGGAAATGAAAATGATTATTTCTTGATGCATTACTTAAACTCCACAATAGTAATGGAGGAATTCCAAATCTATCATTTCAAAACCTGTTAGAAGTTCTTTCTTTACCTGATAAATATGGTCTTTGTTATTACCTATTATGAGCAAATCATCGGCATACATTATCAAAATTATCAAATTTCTTCCGTCAACTCGACCATACAAAGTGTCATCTAACTCACTTCGAAGAAAACCATCTTTCTATAGGTAGGCATCCATTTTAGCGTACCAAGCTCTAGGTGATTATTTCAACCCATACAATGCCTTAACTAATTTAAAAACTTTATTTTCTTGTCATGAAATTTTGAAACCTAGGGGTTGGAGCATATATACATCCTCCTATGGATTGTCATTCATAAAGGAACTTTTCACATCCATTTGGTGCACTTTCCATCCATTTTGTGCAACCAAATCCAATACAACCCTGATAGTGTTCCACTTGGTTGTTGGAGCAAAGGTTTCTTTGTAATCAATACCTTCTTTCTAAGCAAATCCCTTTGTGACCAATATTTCCTTATAGTTATCAAATTCTCCATTTTCCTTATATTTTATCTTGTAAACCCACTTATATCCAATGGTTTTAACATCCTTTGGACACTCGACAATTTTCCAAGTCTATTTTTTAATTACTACATCATATTCACTCTGCATTTCCTTTCTCCATTAATCATATTTGACTACCTCTGCAAAAGTAGACAGTTCGATAATTGTAAGAGAATAATTAAGAGAACCTAAGTTCTGTTGACTCCTTGTACTTGTTTTATGTTTTTCATCATACTTAACATCCTAAAGTACTTGAGTTTCCCACTTTTGAGTCTTGTGTGCTACTACATATGGCGATAAGTTAGCATCCAAAGAACCATTATCAATGTTAACTTGAGTTGAATCTTCCAAGTTAACTTGTGGAGAACTTGTTGATTCTTCACTTTCCACCTGTCTGTTTGATGTCCAAGTTGTCTCAAACCATTGATCATATTTTGATTTATTTTTGGATTCCAACCATTGTTGTTCCTTAATCACTTTTTTATCTAATTGATTAAGTTGTTTTCCAATTTCATATGGACTTAGAATTTCCATTTCATCAAAAACAACATCCCTGCTAACAACAAACTTTCTTCTTGATAAGAGTCGATATCCCTTTTTATGTTCAGAATACCCAACTAAGTGCATAAGAAGCCAAATAAGTGCATAAGGAGTCATGTCATCTAAAGATGAAGAAGGAGACTAATTTCTCAAGTAGATTGTTGTATGCACTACCTCAACCCAATAACTTGAACTTAAACCTTTGAAGAACAGCATTGTTCTTTCCATGCTCGTCTTTGTTTGATTCATATGTTCAATTACTCCATTTTGTTGTGGAGTAAAGGAGTGTTGAAACACACATTAACACTGAGAGGGGGGGTGAATCAGTGTTTGGAACCTTTGGCTACTTTTCACACTTTCATAGATTAACTAAATTAACTGAACAAGATATATGTAGTTCAAATAATTATTCATAAACATGTATAACACAAAATGTATGAAGCAAATAAAATATCATTATTTTATTTATTTAACTTGAATAATACAAATAAAATCAATCCATTAATATCTTCAACTTCAATTAAATATAGAGATCCAACTCTTGGTACAAGACCCAGCTTGCAGTTCTCATATCCAACTGAGAAATCAGGAATCTAACCCTCATAACAAGACCCGGATTGTTGATCTCAGATCCAACTAAGATGTGAGGAGTCCAATCCTCATGACAAGACTCATCTTGTAAACATGCCCCAACCTGAAAGAATTAACTTTCATTCAATCCCTTATATATATATCCACCAAGACACACTTCTTCCCTTTGTATTCCTTTTCTTATATAGTCCTACAAGGGGTGCCACTTTGAAACAATGTGTCTTTTTGGAATGAAACATTACACCCCCTTCATTTAATTAACACAAATAGTAACTTTTTCTAATTGATTTTCGTACACCAAATTAGACAATTATTTTTGTATAAATATTATGGAATGATGGAAACAAATTTTAACATTCTACGAAATGAGTTTTGTGCAGAACATACTTAATTAGCCGACACATGGGAAATTTCCCCAGAAAATGTACAAGGTGGTCGGTACAAACAGTTCTTTGAAATTAACTTGCCCATATTTTTCTTTCATCGTCAGATGTCAGATCGACTTCAGTGCATTTTACCTTTTCATAAATTTATAAATCGACCTATATATATTTCCTTTGTTAGTGACTAGTTAAACTCAACTTGTAAACATTTTACTTGATGGTGGATATTAAAATCGGCTCCCTTTCAACTTCTAGTCACTAAAGATTCGACTTGGTCTCACCTTTTTTCATATTTCCTTCCTTATTCGACCGAAAAAACATCTTTTGGTCAACTCAACTAGAAGAAAATCGACTTGAGTAATTCAATTCCAGTGGACCCAACTTGATTTAGCCTTGACCCAACTTGATTTAAGTTTGCTTCGAATTCGACATTTGGGGAAACTTAGTTTAATTCTTTCTTGGACCGACTCCACTTAGAAGACAACTGACTTGAGTAATTTGACTTTGGTCGTCCCTACTTTCTTTGATCAACTTGTATTTCCTGACTCAATTTTCTTTGACTTTGACCTTCGAGGTGATTTACTTCACTTCTACTTGGACTGACTTGATTTAGAAGAAAATCGACTTGTGTAATTCAACTTTGGTCATCCCGACTTGTTTTTTCTGACTTGTATTTTTCGACTTAATTTTTATTCAACTTCGACCTTCGTGGTAATTTACTTCACTTCTACTCGAACTGATATTCGACTTCTTCTACTTATCCGACTTCAACCTTCAAATTCTTCGACCTCTTCGATTTTGACTTTCGATCTCTTTGACTTCAACCTTTGACTTCTTCAACTTCTTGCTGAGATGTTTATACCATACTTATTGATATCTACTGCATTTTGTTTGACTTCAACCTTCGGCTTTTTCAATTTCAACTTCTTTTTGAGATGTTTATACCAAAATTCTTGATATCTACTGGATTTTATTGAAACACTCAACTTTGATCCTTTCTCCTTGCATTTAGTTAGTCGACTTGACCCATTTAATTTTTTTGACTCGACTTAAGGTTTGACTGGTTGAGACAATTGTTTCCAACTCAACTTAAGGATTGACTGGTTGAAACTTTTCTTGCTTAGACTTTTATACTAGACTTCTTGACTTTGTGACTTGTATGGATACATATTGGATTCTCCATTTACCCTTTTTGTCTAGATAGTTTCTTATTTTGTGCATGGATGTTAATAACACATTCCACCATAGACCATATTACCACTAGGATAAGTGCATCAAGTTCATACAATATATTTAGCCAATATTATCCTTCTATTGACATTCAAGTCACCTTCATAACATTATGTCCAATATTG
>SNQJ01S0121150.1:0-10605 GCA_010110895.2 Picea sitchensis
AGAAGATAATTTAGTTACTTGGATAGAAAATGATCCCAAGATATCTGGAATGCCAGCACTTGAACAACCATTCGTTAGCCAACTCATTCTTCTCGAAGATTCTCTTCTAGAAGGCTCAAGAACTTCATCTTTTTCCTCTTTAAGAAGATGTTTGCACCCTGGCCTTTGTTACAGTGCGAACTATTCGCACTCTAGCTTAATGCAGCCTGCGAGAATCAAGCATTCTCGCAGGCAGGTATATAGGTAGCCTACGAACTTCTTGAAAAATATAGTTTCTGGAAGCAGACAAGTGCAACTTTTCTCAGGAAAGTATTCTTATTGAAGAGCTTGATTTTCCATCATCATGACATCATCATAACATCATCACGATGACCAAAATTGTGGATAACAATATATTGGCCGAACTCCACCAAAAGTACAGTCCCTCACAACTCCCTAATGAAAAAGATTTTGCCGAGGGGTGAAACAGACGAGTCAATTTCAAAAAACATTGAAAAACAGACTATAAGGACTAAGACTGCTGACACACAGCCTACCAAGACAAAGTCAGCAGATACACCAGTCGTAAACACACAGAAAGTAGAGGTTCCTACAACTGAAACGAAAACCTCACAACAAAGGATATCTGAAAAGAAGGGGTTAGAAACCCAAACCATGGAGATCAACAAAACAATAGGAAGTTTTAATCTGGAAAATGAAATAAATAAAATCAAAATCCCTATACCCCTTGTCGAACTGGCAAAAAATCCAATTTACAGAAAACAAATCGCTAAATTAATCAATTTTTCAAAAAACGAAAGCCAGGCCGATGTTATAAATTTAGAAGATGACAAGGCTAACATAATTTTTAGCCCACATTTCGAATGTGCCAAAGACACCGTTGCCCCTTTCTATATCACTCTGACTATGCACGATCACCTAGTCCATAATTGCATGTTAGATTATGGAGCCTCTCACAATGTAATGCCTAAAGCCTTTGTGGATAGACTTGGTCTTGAAATCACCAGACCTTATGGAGATTTATATTCATTCGATTCAAGAAAATTTAAGTGTATAGGCATGATAAGAGATTTAGTCGTTAATCTTGTACAGATACCTACGAAAGGCGTTCTAATGGATGTGGTTGTCGTTGATATACCCCCGAACTATGGCATGCTATTATCCAAGTCTTGGGGCGCTAAACTTGGAGGATCCCTCCAACTCGACATGACGTATGCCACGATCCCGATTTTTGGAGGACAATTCACGCACTTGTACAGAGAAACCAGGTTAGCATTCACGGTAAGTGACCCGCATAACCCAAATAACTACCATGTTTATATTGTTGATCAAGATTTAGGCAATTGTATTTTATCTATCGATGACGATATTGATGTATGTATAGAGGAAAGTTGTACAGAAAATAAAAAAGAAAAAGAACAAATAAAAAAGGGTGTATATAACATTGGTGTTTGGAAAATGTTTTTTGATGGTGCTTCATTTTATTTTGGGGGCAGGAGCTGGGGTGCTTTTTGTGGCACATGGTGACAAATTCATTATCCCTTTCTCTTATAGGTTACAATGGAACATTGACCACACTAATAATGTATGCGAGTATGAAGTCGTAGTGTTAGGATTGGAAGATGGTAGGAGAATGAAAATTAAAAACTTGGAAGTCTTTGGCGATGCAGAGCTAATCGTGAAATAGGTAAATCGTCAATACCAGGCCAAACATCCTAGGTTAAGGTCTTATCGAAATTGTGTTTGGGATCTGATCGAAAACTTTTTCTCCTCTGTTAATATTCATTATATTCCAAGAGCACAAAATCAATAGGCGGGTGCATTAGCCAAAGCAGCTTCAACGTTCATACCTCCCACTACTTTCAAACTAAAATACCATATACTAATGAGACATAGGCCTTCCATACTGAATAACATACAACATTAGCAAGCTTTTGAGGACGATGAAGAACTCCGAAAGTTTTTATAGATAGTAGATGACTTGGTCGAAACACATGCCGACCAAGAAAACCAGAATGACCCTATTTGGATCATGCAGGAGGGTGAAGACCCCCAAGAGTTCCAAGATAAAATCATTAACCGCCGGATGCTTGTTTTAAAAAATAATCAGATACCCAAGGGTTTGATCCCCTTAGAAAGGCTATTTAATCATGATGACATCCCTTTGAAGTCTACCTTGCAGCCTTAGCCAGAGGAGGTCAAGGATTGCGATATAGGTACCAAAGAAAATCCTAGGTTGGTGAAATTATCCAAATATCTGTCTCCGGAAATCAAAAGTAAGTATGTTGGGTTGCTTAGAAAATATAAAGACGTTTTCGCTTGGTCTTATGATGAATTGAGAATTTATGAAACTACTATAATGGAACATAAAATTCCTCTGAAACCAGGTGTCAAACCTTTTAAGCAAAAAACTCAGGCAGATTAATCCTATCCTACTACCAGTAATAGAAAAAGAAGTCAAAAAACTCCTAGACGCTAAAATCATTGTCCCACTGAGATACTCTGAGTGGGTAGCCAATTTAGTCCCAGTGAGAAAGAAAAATGGTGAGATCAGACTGTGTGTAGATTTTAGAAATCTGAATCGATCATCAGTTAAGGACAATTATCCATTACCTAAGATGGATCATGTTTTAGAAAAAGTAGTTGGAGCTAACATAATGTCTATGATTGATGGTTTTTCAGGTTACAATCAAATTGCAGTACATCAAGATGACAAAGAAAAACCTGCATTCACTACCCCTTGGGGTACCTTTATGTATGAAAAAATGCCTTTTGGTTTAATGAATGCAGGGGCAACTTTCCAACGAGCCATGGATATCGCTTTCATGGGCGAAAGGGATAAGTTCATCGTTATCTATCTTGATGACCTGACTGTTTTCTCTAAATCTGATGCAGAACATCTAACACACCTCAAACAATCTTTCGAGAAATGTCGCAAATTTGGTTTGTCACTTAATCCCAAGAAATCCCATTTCGCAATGCAAGAAGGTAAACTCTTGGGTCATATCGTGTCTAGATATGGAATCAAAATCGATCCCAAAAGGGTCGAGGCGATAGATACCATAAATATTCCTAGAAACGTAAAAGAAATTTAGTCTTTTTTAGGAAAAATAAACTTCTTGAGAAGATTCATCCCTAACTTTGTCGAAATTGTAAAATTGATTACATATATGCTTAAAAGGAACAGTGAGGTGAAGTGGACAAATGAAGCCAAAGCGTCGCTTCAACATATCAAGAAATTAATAAGTGAAGCACCAGTCCTGGCAAGCCTGGATTACACAAAAGAGTTTTTGATTTTTTCTTTTGCCTATGAACATACAATCGCAGTTGTATTGTTACAGAAAAATGAGGAAGGTTTTGAGTGGCCTATTGCATTTTTTAGTAGAAGTCTCAGAGACGTTGAGATGAAATATGACATATTGGAAAAACAAGCTTATGCAATGGTAAAAGCTCTCAAGGCTTTCAGAACCTATGTATTGCACTCAAAGATCATTGCTTACGTGTCGTCAAGCTTCGTTAAAGATATCCTGGTGCATCCAGACAACGACGGAAGAAGAGGTAGGTGGTTGGCTAAAATTCAGGAGTTCGACCTGGAAGTCAAACCAACTAAAATTATCAAAGGTCAAGGTTTGGCCAAATTGCTAGCCGAATCAAATTTAAAAGTACTTGGGATAAATCAGTTGCAAGAGAACGAGGGATTTCTAGAAATAGATGAGCTTGACGTCACTGCACCCACAACTGAGATTCAAGACAAGTTCTATTCTTCAGTCTGGTATCACGATATTGTTTCTTACCTACTGACCCTTTAATGTCCTAGTGATTTAACCCCATCTAAAACTAGGAGACTGAAGTTACACGTTGTAAAATATTGTACCATAGATGGTAAATTGTATTGGAAAGACCCCCTGGGTTTCCTTCTGAGTTGCTTAGTTGAGGTCGAAACACTAAGGGTTATAGACGAATTCCATGTGGGAGTGTAGGGAGGGCACCATGCTTGGCGGGAAACGACTTATAAAATCTTAAGAACCGGGTATTACTGGCCTAAATTATTCACAGATGTAAACACTAAAGTCTGAACTTGTACTCCTTGTTAGTTGTTTACAGGCAAATATAAAGTCTCAGCTTTACCTTTAGTTCTGGTTAAAACCGAAGCTCCATTTCAACAATGGAGTCTTGATTTCATTGGAGAAATTCATCCACACTCCAACGCACAATACAAGTGGATTCTAACTGCTATACATTGTTTCACTAAATGGGTGGAGGCTATTCCCATGAGAAGTGCAACTGACTCAGTAGTAATCTGTTTCCTACAAGAAAATATTCAATCGATGTTTGGTTGTCCTCGAAAGATAGTCACTAATAATGCGCAAGCATTTAAGTCAATGGCCATGATAAGATTTTGCCAAAACTACAACATCATACTAGGACACTCCATAGCTTACTATCCACAGGGTAATGGTCTAGCTGAATCATCCAATAAAAGTCTGATTACCATGATAAAAAAGGTTTTGACTGAAAACAAAAAAGCATGGCATATCCATTTAAAATATGCTCTATGGGCTAATAGGATAAGTACCAAAAGATCAATTGGGACTTCCACTTTTCAGATGGTATATGGCACTGACGTCATTTTACCAATAAATCTTGTTATGCCCGTAATGAAACTTTGGCAAGATTCAAATGAAGAACCCAACGACGTTACCAGGAGGATAAACTAGTTGGTTGAAGTTCAACAAAATAGGGCCGAAGTAAATGAAAGGTTACAAAGATATCAAGATAACATGAAGGCCTTATTCGATCAAAAAGATAAAGATAGAGATTTCCTCCCTGGCAATCTGGTCCTGAAATAGGAAGCCAGGAAAGAAGGCACTTGTAAACATGGCAAGTTTGATCCGATCTGGTCCGGCCCATATAAGATTTCAACTTCTGAGGGAAAAAATGTTTTTTCATTAAAAAATCTCAATGGAGACATTCTCAACGCCCCTGTAAATGGGAGACACTTTAAACACTTCATCCAGTAATGTGTTTCTGAACTCTCATTGTACATACCGGTTTGTTTTCATGCTTACTTTATAGTTCCATTTCTTTCGGTAAGTTTTTTATTTTAAGATCTAAAAAAAAAATATAATAATAATAATAATAATAATTTTAATTTTGATTCATGAGATTTCCTGATAATTAGTATGCTATTTATTTCGCAAGAAAGTTGCTAACGAACCAAGAGACTAAAGATGTTAAAAGGGTGACAGGCACAAATATATGTATTAAATATCTTCCAATGAAAAAGGTAATAAATTAATAGGCTTTTTGGCTGGCAACGTAGGAGTTACCAAGGTATGAGATTCTGCTCTGAAAATTCAGGCTAAATTACCCTAAAAGATACAAATGAATAAATCATTAGTTCAATTGATGCTAATATTATCACTTAGATTTTCATATAAGGAAGTGAAAAAGAAAAGGGGGGACTTACGGAAAAGTTATAAAATCTAACTAAGAAAATCTTTAAGAACGGTCATGTGTGCAGTAGTTTTTCTGAAGCCCGTTACCTTCCCCTTAGTCATGGTAAAGCTTGCTTCTCGCATGACCCTGGAAGTTTTATCATAAGTTCCTTGAGAAAAGAAAGGTCTCACTTTGGTTCTGCAAATTCTCAAACAATTCTTCAAAAACAAGAATAGGTTGAGTTTATAGTTCTTTAACTTTAGTTGAACCAAAAGTATGTCTATGTTAATCCTAACCTTATTAGCCTTCCTCACATGAATAAACTGATTGGTTTTGCTCAAGGAAATTCCTTAAAAAGATGTCAAGAAGTTTCCCTTAAGAATTTCCCTGAAGCTAATGATGTTTGAAGGCAAGAGAGAAGATTAGCCCAGAGCTATTTAAGTGAGTTGATAGGCCTCTGTTGTTAAAAAATTCAAGCAGATATCTTCTCGAGTATATTACATACTAATTGATTGCCCCCACTTCATATTAAAAAGTATATACAGATAGATGGTGAAAGGAAATTCAATATTGATTGCCCCCATCTGGTCCAAAGGGATGAAGAAAGGAAATTCATTATATTGATTGCCCTCATCTCAACATTTATATGCTGAAAACAATGAAGTGGTGAAAGGAAATTCAATATGGGAAGTCTGATAACTTCACCGGGGTACTGAACAGGCTCGCTGGAAATGAAGCAATATCCTTATATCTAATAAGGCTGTTATACATGAATTACAAGATGCCATGGTAACTTTTCTTCTTTCAGCTGGATTCACATTATAGGTTTCTAGGATCCCCTAATTTGACACATTGAAATTACTTTACCTTGATGCGAACGGAATCAGGTGACACCTGGTAGAATGGTTAATTTGGTTTTGATTATCTTACATAGATCTGAGGTCAGTTTTAGAAAAGGAAATCTATTAAGAACCTAACTCGAGATCATCGGATGTTTTATTTTTGAAGATTTTCAAAGTCAAATGTAGAGATCCTAAAATCCTGTTTTGATTTTTTCTCCTGGTCTGTTTCACAAAGTTGAATTATTGACCCCAATTACCCAATGAATGCACTTGGTCTACATGTTCTTCTCGTCCCACAAGGAAACAAGATCCCTAGATGGAGCTGAATGTTGACACGAAGTTTAATTTTTTACCCTTTAAACCTGAAATTTCACTTTTTGCTAGCCATGGAGCCGCCCTTTGTCCTAAAAAGGAGTCATCAGTCTTTCGATTTTTTTGGGTTTCGGGATTCGACTTTTCACGAGGTATGATTTTTAGAGAATAATAATACATTTTGAACTATACACTTTCGATGAAATGGTTTCACAATTGTTTACTCTAATACAATTTTTATGCATAGATGATTTTAGGGGCTAAATTTTGCAAATGGGCTAATTTTCCATGGTTTTTCCCCAAAAAAACTTCGCTAATTTTCATTTTTTTTTTTTAAACGATTCACCCAATTTCCATAGAATAAAATAATTTTACCTTAAAAATCGCCAAAAAATTAAGAAACTATATAAAATCCTTAGAAATTTGAACATTTTTACAAAACCATCGCCAAACATTTTAAATTTTTCATATTAATGACTAGTAAGATTATCCCAAGGTTTCGTTGATTAAGATCGCAGGGAATCGCAACACAAGGATCAGGCACAGATTTGAGGCTGAGGCCTGGAACCCTTGGGGAATCTCCAAATCTGAGGTGAACAATTCGATCCAGCCCCCTGCTGCGACTCAGGATCCTGGCGTTGTGACTCGAGATCAAGGCCCCCCTGAGATCCGATTTGGTGCCCAAAGGGACCCTCGTTCCTCTCTTGATCTAGTCCCCACTCTGTGGGGTTCGGAACCCTGCTTGGATTGAGATGAGCTCTTCTGGAGGCAGTAAGCTGCCGCCTCCCCCTCGAACCTCCACTAATGAAGCAACTTTTAGAAGACTAATAATTGCCCAAGGGAAGAAGAAAGTAGCCAAAGCTATCTCTAAATTCGTTAGAAAGTTAGAAGAGGTTCCAGTTATCGCTTTGCCTCCAGATCAACCCATGAGTGTGGTCGTCTCACTAGCATACTCGGCTTTAGTAGGACAATTCAGAGGGATTTGGCCCTCTCCCCGAACAACTGAAAACTGGATTCAAAAAAAATGGAGACCGCTGATCTCAAATAGTGTCACCAGCTATGCAGTTAGAAGAGGGTTATTCTTGTTTGAATTCATCTCCAAAGACGATCGAGACTTGATTTTTAGGAGTGGGCCTTACTTCATGGGACCACAAGGGCTCTACTTAAACCGTTGGACCCCCTACTTCAATCCAGAAGTGGATGTTCCAAAGGCAGTGTCGGTTTGGGTTCGCCTACCCGACTTGTCGATTCATTGTTGGAACACCTCCTCCCTACAAACCATAGGTAACAAGCTTGGTACATTTATTGATAAAGCTGATCCAAAAGGACAACACTCTTGCGCTCAGATCTGCGTAAAAGTAGATCTAGAAGCTGGACTACCTGAAGCAATCAAGTTAACCGTCGGGGATTGGCAGCATTATCAAAAATTGGACTAGGAGCAACTACCATTTAAGTGACGAAGCTACCACGAATATGGGCATTTCCAAAAGCATTGCCCCAAAACCCAGGTAACACAACAAGAGAAAGACTTAGGTGAAGGAAGCGAAAATATCCAAGGCAAACCCCAACCCCTACTCCAGAAAGGAAAGGAAAAACCATAGAGGTCAAAATGAAATGGGTAATAGCTTTGAGGTGCTTGGAGGAAAAGAGAATGAATCACCTACATCTGAAAATAAAGCAGAAAAGCAAAATAACCCAGAAACGACAACCCAAGCTAATAAGGAACCACCTCCACAGTTAGAACTAGGAGAAATCCCAAAAACCCAACTTTCAGGGATAGAGGGAGAGACATTGGAAGAAGCTAAGGGCGAAGCAGATACATGGCTAACTCAGGACTCCCCAAAACTAGCCACCAGAGGAAGGAAAACAACAAAAGAAAGATGAGAAAGGGAGTCATACAAATATAAACTCGAAGGAAATCAACAAAATCTGGAAACAATACTAAATTCAAGAAGCACAAGGAATCAAGGGCAACCCTCTCAAAGGACGCCTTCCAATCCAAAAAGCAAGTAATGAAGATAGTCTACTAGAATTGTAGGGGGTTAGAAAGCCAAAACAAAAAAGAAGCCATGAAAGACTTAGCTTGAATCTCAAACCCAGACATTCTACTTGTCCAGGAGACTAAAATGGAGGAATTGAAATTTCTTCAAACCAACGCAACATATTGGAACAAAGGAGCAGGAGTAGCGATCAACACACGAGGAACCTCTAGAGGAATTTGCTCATTATGGAATTCCTCCACCTTTAATCTTCTGAATACTAATCACTGTACCCACTGGATCCTCACCAAGCTTATTCATAAGGAGTCAGGTATTCACATCTGTTTATTTAATATTTATGTTCCTGTTCTTCCCTCTGAAAAAAAAAACTGTTGGAAAATTTTGAAAGAGTTCCTTAGCATCCATCAATTGGAGAACATTATTATTGTCGGAGACCTCAATGTTACTTTAACCCTTGAATAAAAAAAAGGGGGTTCCATCGTAAGAGACCCCTGTTGAGAATGGGCTGAAGACATCATTCTTGATTGGGATCTGGAATATATAAAACTCCCCAGAGGAAAATACACTTGGTCTAATAAAAGAACCGGCCCGAGGCACATAGCAACAAGGTTGGACAGATTCTTGGTCCAGAGCTCCTTCCTCCTCTTAGACCTGAACGCGGCCTCCAAAATTCTCCCCTTCAACACCTTCGATCATAAGCCAATCCTTCTAGAATTTACCAAAGATTCTTCTCTGGGTTCTATCCCTTTTTGCTTCAACCCCTCCTAGATCCATCATGAGGATTTCCATGATTTGGTTACTCGAGTATGGCAGATTCCTGTCACAGGTTCTCCCTTTTTTGTGTGGGAAGAAAAACTCCAAAGAATGAAGTGAGCTCTCAAAGACTGGGCAAAATCCTTAAAATCTCTTGCAACCCAAAAAGTGGAAGCCAACAACAGCTAGAAATTCGACAACTCTCTATGGAAGAAGGAAATCCAAACCCAAACAGCCTGGAGAAAGAAACAACCCTGCATAGAAAGCTCCATACAGCCTGTAGAGAGGAAGAAGATTATTGGCAACAAAAATCCCACAGCCTTTGGTTAAAAGCTAGGGAGAACAACACAATTTTTTTTCATAAGCAAGCAGAAGCCAAAAAATAATTCAATTCTATAAAAGAAATTCACAGCCAGAATTAGATTGTAAATGATTTTGAAAGTATCAAGCAAGTTGCCCACCTCCACTTTAAAGGTATTTATACTGAGGACTCTACCAGTGGAATCCAAAAGCAAATCCTTAACCTGATTCCTTCGGTCGTACGTCCAAGATCCAATCAACATCTCATAGAACCGACCACGTTAAAGGAAATTAAATTGGCTTTGGACAACATGGACTCCAATAAAGCTCCTGGTCCTGACGGCTTTACAGCCATATTCCTCCAAGTCTGTTGGCCGACCATAAAACATGACCTACATAAGCTGGTTTTAAAGTCACAAAATTTCCACAAGATTGGTGGGAGCACCAACTCTGCGTTTTTAGCCTTAATACCAAAAGAGAAAGGAGCCTTATCCTTTGAGAGATTTTGGCCAATCTCCTTGTGTAACATTGGTTACAAAATTATCACAAAAGTGATCGCCAACCGTCTCAAAGATATTCTACCAGCAATCATCCCAGAGATCCAAGGTGGCTTCATCAAAGGAAGGCATATGATTGACAACATAATTCTGGTCCAAGAAGCGATTCATTCAAGCATGCAGTGGGGAGAAAAAGGTATGGTTGTGAAGTTAGATCTTGCAAATGCTTTTGATAGAGTAAGACATGAATTTTTATTTCAAGTATTGCAGAAGTTTGGTTTCAACACTGCTCTCATCCACTGGATTAAGGCCTGTATCAGGTCTCCATGGATAGCCCCGTTAGTCAATGGTCGAGCAACATAATTTTTTCAGGCTTCTAGGGATCTAAGACAGGGCTGCCCGCTGTCTCCTTTGCTCTATGCAATTCAAGCTTTAGAGTTAAGTTTCCAACTAGAACAATGT
>SNQJ01S0121150.1:10615-21417 GCA_010110895.2 Picea sitchensis
CGAAAATATCCAAGGCAAACCCCAACCCCTACTCCAGAAAGGAAAGGAAAAACCATAGAGGTCAAAATGAAATGGGTAATAGCTTTGAGGTGCTTGGAGGAAAAGAGAATGAATCACCTACATCTGAAAATAAAGCAGAAAAGAAAAATAACCCAGAAACGACAACCCAAGCTAATAAGGAACCACCTCCACAGTTAGAACTAGGAGAAATCCCGAAAACCCAACTTTCAAGGTCAGAGGGAGAGACATCGGAAGAAGCTGAGGGCGAAGCAGATACATGGCTAACTCAGGACTCCCCAAAACTAGCCACCAGAGGAAGGAAAACAACAAAAGAAAGATGAGAAAGGGAGTCATACAAATATAAACTCCAAGGAAGTCAACAAAATCTGGAAACAATACTAAATTCAAGAAGCACAAGGAATCAAGGGCAACCCTCTCAAAGGACGCCTTCCAATCCAAAAAGCAAGTAATGAAGATAGTCTCCTGGAATTGTAGGGGGTTAGAAAGCCAAAACAAAAAAGAACCCATGAAAGACTTACCTCGAATCTCAAACCCATACATTCTACTTGTCCAGGAGACTAAAATGGAGGAATTGAAATTTCTTCAAACCAACACAACATATTGGAACAAAGGAGCAGGAGTAGCGATCAACACACGAGGAACCTCTACAGGAATTTGCTCATTATGGAATTCCTCCACCTTTAATCTTCTGAATACTAATCACTGTCCCCACTGGATCCTCACCAAGCTTATTCATAAGGAGTCAGGTATTCACATCTGTTTATTTAATATTTATGTTCCTGTTCTTCCCTCTGGAAAAAAAATCTGTTGGAAATTTTTGAAAGAGTTCCTTAGCATCCATCAATTGGAGAACATTATTATTGCCGGAGACCTCAATGTTACTTTAACCCTTGAAGAAAAAAAAGGGGGTTCCATCGTAAGAGACCCCTGTTGAGAATGGGCTGAAGACATCATTCTTGATTGGGATCTGAAATATATAAAACTCCCTAGAGGCAAATACACTTGGTCTAATAAAAGAACCGGCCCGAGGCACATAGCAAAAAGGCTGGACAGATTCTTGGTCCAGAGCTCCTTCCTCCTCTTAGACCTAAACGCGGCCTCCAAAATTCTCCCCTTCAACACCTCCGATCATAAGCCAATCCTTCTAGAATTTACCAAATATTCTTCTTTGGGTTCTATCCCTTTTCGCTTCAGTCCCTCCTATATCCATCATGAGGATTTCCATGATTTGGTTACTCGAGTATGGCAGATTCCTGTCACAGGTTCTCCCTTTTTTGTGTGGGAAGAAAAACTACAAAGAATGAAGCGAGCTCTCAAAGACTGGGCAAAATCCTTAAAATCTCTTGCAACCCAAAAAGTGGAAGCCAACAACAGCTGGAAATTCGACAACTATCTATGGAAGAAGGAAATCCAAACCCAAACAACCTAGAGAAAGAAACAACCCTGCATAGAAAGATCCATACAACCTGTAGAGAGGAAGAAGATTATTGGCGACAAAAATCCCACAGCCTTTGGTTAAAAGCTGGGGAGAACAACACAAATTTTTTTCATAAGCAAGCAGAAGCCAGAAAATAATTCAATTCTGTAAAAGAAATCCACAGCCAGAGTCAGATTGTAAATGATTTTGAAAGTATCAAGCAAGTTGCCCACCTCCACTTTAAAGGTATTTATACTGAGGACTCTACCAGCAAAATCCACAAGCAAATCCTTAACCTGATTCCTTCGGTCGTACGTCCAAGATCCAATCAACATCTCATGGAACCGACCACGTTAAAGGAAATTAAATTGGCTTTGGACAGCATGGACTCCAATAAAGCTCCTGGTCCTGACGGCTTTACAACCATATTCCTCCATGTCTGTTGGCCGACCATAAAACATGACCTACATAAGCTGGTTTTAAAGTCACAAAATTTCCACAAGATTGGTGGGAGCACCAACTCTGCATTTTTAGCCTTAATACCAAAAGAGAAAGGAGCCTTATCCTTTGACAGATTTTGGCCAATCTCCTTGTGTAACATTGGTTACAAAATTATCACAAAAGTGATTGTCAACCGTCTCAAAGATATTCTACCAGCAATCATCCCAGAGAGCCAAGGTGGCTTCATCAAAGGAAGGCATATGATTGACAACATAATTCTGGTCCAAGAAGCGATTCATTCAAGCATGCAGTGGGGAGAAAATGGTATGGTTGTGAAGTTAGATCTTGCAAATGCTTTTGATAGAGTAAGGCATGAATTTTTATTTCAAGTATTGCAGAAGTTTGGTTTCAACACTGCTCTCATCCACTGGATTAAGGCATGTATCGGGTCTCCATGGATAGCCCCATTAGTCAATGGTCGAGCAACATAATTTTTTCAGGCTTCTAGGGATCTAAGACAGGGCTGCCCGCTGTCTCCTTTGCTCTATGCAATTCAAGCTTTAGAGTTAAGTTTCCAACTAGAACAATGTTGTAATCAACATGAATTAATGGGCATAAAAATAGCAAGAGGAGTTAAAGATATCAATCATGCTCAATTTGCTGATGATATGCTCCTGTTGGGAGTGGAAAGTACCATCATAGCCCGTAAATTCAAACAACAACTAGATCTCTATAAGGAAGCTTTCGGGAGTCAGACAAACTACAAGAAAAGTCAAATCTTTGGATGCAACTGCAAGCCAAGGGAAATGGTGGAAATAGCTCATATTATGGAGATGGAAGGGGTAACGCAGTGGGATTCACTCCTCTCATTGGTCTCCGTTACTTGACAAGATCAAAGTCAGAATCCAAGCCTGGGGGGCTACTTGGCTAAATCTGGCAGGAAAGTTGGTTCTCATCAAGTCTATCCTTAACAACATTCCGATTTTTCAAAGCTCCATTCTGTTAGCACCAAATGGAATTATAACCAAGCTTGAGGCAATTCTCAAAAGATTCCTATGGAAAGGAGGCAAACATGGCGACAAAAAATTGCCACTAGTCAGCTGGGGGAAAGTAATAAATCCTTACACAGAAGGAGGCCTTCAGATAAGAGATTTGAGATCCCAAAATTTGGCACTAGGGGGCCAATCTCCTCTGGAATCTGGTAACTGGAAAACTAACCTGGAGAAAACATGCACTATGGAAGAAATACTTCACTAAAGCTAGGAGAAGATGTCTTGACACAACCCCTAAAGTTTCAAAAGGATCCTTTATCTTCACAGTCTATCAAAAAGCCTCTGGATTCTTCAAACCTCTCCTAACTTGGATCCCGGGCAGCGCAAAATCTATCTTAATATGGGAGGAATCAATTCTGGGAGAGCCACCATTAGACTCCCTGCCAGGCACCTCTAATCTCAAAGACTATCTCCATGCTCAAAGGTTATCCACACTGTGGGATATTTCAAGTTGGCACTCAAATGAAATCGAAACCTAGAAAGATTGGAAATTGCCAAGATGCCCAAGCCATCTGCAAAACGAGGAAGCTCTACTACGATCTTTTCTTCAAGGGAAATCGCCATACGCAGCAAGGCAAAAAGATCTCAGGGGATGGGGATCTAAATTCAGTCTATACACTACATCTGAAGGATACAATCAAGTGAACACAACCCCAAACGTCCCTCCCAATCCAACACCGTGGAAAGAGATCTAGAGGGTGAAATGCCTTCCAAAAATCGATATATTCATCTAGATATTGGCTCAGAATTCCATTCTCACAAGAGACAATCTCAAACGAAAAGGGTGGGAAGGCCCCACGCATTACCCCTTCTGCGTCTCAGAGGAAGAATCGGTGGCCCATCTATTGTTGAACTGCCCATTTGCTCAGGAGGTTTGGAGGCATGCGCTAGTCCCTTGGACGAACCTGTAACAACCCTTTTAGCGAAGCTACCCTCAGTCCTCATCCATTGGCATATTATGTGTCTTGTCTCCCTTAACAAGAAAGAGTGATTAAAACTCTGTTGGGTAACACTGCCAAAATTTATCCTGTGGAAAATATGGTTAGAGCGAAATGCATGAATTTTCAAGGGGAAAAAAGCCATCGCAGACCAAGTGGTAGCAAAAATCAAAGCTCTGATGGGGGATTTCCTCTCCTCTGTTCAACTTCCAGCAAACAACGGTAACTTAACTTCACTCGAAGAAGAATAGATGTCCAACATTCTCCCAAACACGCTGAAAGTGGCAACAGTTCCAGTTCCTCCCACAAACAAATGGGAGATCAGATTAGACTCTTCATCCTTCACAAAATGGTGGAACTCACTTCAGAAACATAGCCTCTTCTTTGATGGAGATTCTAAAGGAAACCCAAGTGCGGTAGGCGGGGGAGGGGTGCTAATAGATCCCGAGGAAATAAATATTCTCTCGTATTCTTGGGGAATTGGCAAGGACACCAATAACATAGCTGAAGCGTTAGCCCTCTGGAACGGACTCTCTTAAGCCCTAGCCAAGAACATTACAGATCTAAATGTCTTTGGGGATTCCTGTATCATTATTCATGCTCTTTCTTCTAAGATTCTTCCCAGCCATATGCGACTCAGGCAAATACTCAAGAAAATCAAACTCCTTCTGGACAACTTTCAGTCAATCCAACTATTCCACATACTCAGGGAAATAAATGGCAAAGCAGACAAAGAGGCAAACAAGGCAACGTTGCTAAGCAAAGGGGTCCTATATTTAGATAGAAACGAGGGGTACGACAGATTACCTTAAATATTTATCCGAGGAAAAACGCTCGAAGTAAGCGCTATGCCTGATCTAATGAAGGTTGTTTGTAACCGTTCTAGCAGATTTATGTTGTCTTCCTAATATATTTCATAACCGTTCTCGTTAAAAAAAAAAAGATTATCCCAAGTTTCTACATTTTAATATAGATTTCCATCCTTGAAATTATCCTTGATTTTTTGAATCCTCTATTAAAAAATAGTATCACTCGACATTTTTATAATTAGTATTTAAGAATTAGAAAAATTGACAAAGGTTTCTATACTTTTGATAAGCATCGATCATTAAAATTTTCCTTAATTCTCACTAGGTAATTGGTGCTCTCTGTACATAGTAAGAGCATCCGTGCATATGTTTTGTAAACAACACATATTTATTTAAATTAGAAATAATATTAAAAAATCCTTTTCGCGATTGACAATGTTCATTTTACTTAGATACGCACTAGGGCACATTGTTTACAAAGCGCACCGTTGAGTTTAAAATGAAAAAAAAATATTGTTTTTATATGGAAATCGTCATTTATTAAATTTGTTCACTGCTCGACGATGCGTAATAAACAATACTTAGGAAGCCATGTTTTTCTTAATTCATAAAACACCAACTGAATGCAAAAAATTGTAAAATGTTTTCAATTTCACAACGACATCATTATACTGTATTGATGCATATATGTATGGTTGATGCACCAGTGCGTATAAATATTATTGATGCCCCGGTGCAGATGAAGTTACCATACACACTAGGATCTTATTTTATTTTTTAATTAAGTGATTTTTGTATCTAATAATTCCTAGTTTTTTTTTCTTCTTCAGCTTGGTGAGATTTTAAAAATTCCAAGGGACAAATAAAGGGAAAACCAAGACATGTCAGTAGGGATTGCCAAAAAAGTGTAGAAGAAGATGGTAAAAGAAATGAACATAATTGTGTCGCAAGACGAACCATCCCAACTACAATGTGCATTAGAGATATGTAATCATTAACGTATTCTTTTATTCTTCTAGAAGGTGCTAACATACAAAGAGGAGCCAACCCATGAGTTGATAAACATTGGGTTAAGTATGGGTTGTGAGTATATGTTGAAGAATGAAAGTTTAATTGAACAATTTGTAAGTACCTATTGTGTTTAACTTCCCTTGTTTTATAATTAATGAAAGAACACCAAAACTTTATATTGATTATATGGATTGTGCTTTGTCATGTCGTATTAAACATGCATGAAACAAAGTATGAAATGCAGTCAACAAAGGAGATTTTGAGAGAATTCATGAAGCATGGCTTTGAAAGAATGTGTATTGTTTATGAAAGACTTGCTGCTAAGGTATGTGTTTTTATTTACGCAATCATGTATGTTCTACTATATATATAAATGTAGATATATACTTATTACAATTTATTTATGTGTTTGTAGAACACATAAATTATTTATTTATGTGTTTTTATTTATTTATGTTCAAGAAAAAATTATGTTAAAAAACCAAAGTACAATATCACCTACAAATGATGAATAAATGAGGCATGCACACAACTAGAGCAATGTCAACAGTTCAACTGATAAACGACAATCGATATAATTGAATGTTATTGCACGCTATATGTTTTGGAATATTTGTCTATGAAAATCAATGATTTTGCTTATTGTACTCGACATTTTGTCCCAGTTGCATGATGACATGTTACCAACAAGTGTAGCAATTACAAATTGGTTGCAATGAGATTATTGTATTGGACATTTATGTTGTCCCTTTTTGTACGAGAACAAAACTCTTATTCATATATAATAAAATGAGTTTCTTATTTCATTGCATTGTCGAATGTTGTAAAATGTTGCATTCCTGAATAATTAATATGTGGATGATTTACATTTTTATAAATAACAGAGGTATAATTGGTTGCATAACACATTAATGCAATCATTATTTCGAAATGCAATAACAAAAATATAAACAATATTATTATAAAAAATAGTTGATTCTGAAATGATTAATTGAAAATTTGTAAAAAACTATGAATTAAAATATATACATATCAGTGCACTGTATTCTTTTGAACTCACTAGACGGTGCATGCCATAATATAGAAATCAATGCGTTTTGAGGTGTACTATGCACTGACGCACATTAATTATAATAACGCACCGATACAAACTATTGAAAAACACATTGTTTCGTAAACGATATAACATACAATAATATTTATTGTTTCAAACTTGTACGATGCTCATGTTTAAAATATACACTCAACAACTAAAAATAATTTATGTATCGGTGCGTTACATTTATTATATGCACCAGAGTTTTAAATATTATTTACACAATGGTGCATTTGCTATAATATACATATCAGTTCTTAGTAAAAATAATGGTGTCGACGTCTCACGTCGAATATTTGAAATTTCACTACTCTTCGGTGCACATGGTAAAGCAGATACCGGTATGTACTAATTACACAAGCATCGGGGCACATGTTATATTAAATGCACCGGGTCTCATGATAACTCGATCGCATCGGTGCTCACTATAAATTAAACGCAACGGGGTGTACATATCCTAAATGCACCGGTGCTTTATAAGCAAACAAGGATGAACTCATGCGTATAAATTATAAGAGCATCGATGCTCTACATACGACGAAGAAGTCGAAACTGATGCACAATAGTTATATACACATTGGAGCATTTTTTTATTATATTAAGATTTGGGGCGTTTGTATGATATTAACTCACCGATGCGTCTTGATTATAGTCACATACCAGTGTGTGTTTGTCAATATCGCACCGATGTGTTTTGACAATAAAAACACCGAAAAAAATGCTACTACTTCCGTCTACCCAATTTTTTATAGTTACTTGGAAGCTCCACTATAACCTCTGTAGTCAATAGAGGAGGCTGTAGCGAAGTTTTTTTTGAAAATTTTGTCAAATTTTGCAACACTAAAACCTCCGCTAGAAGGTGTTTTCCTTCCATTGTCTTGAGCCTAATCCATCCTTGATTTGCCTTTGTAATTGATCCATACTTTGTAGAAGCCAAGTGTTTATATGATTTTGTTCTTCCCGGACTCTTATTGTCCTCTCATTATCATCCCTATAACTCCACTTCCATTTCCAAACTCTTCACAATCTCTATAACTTCTATTGGCTCCACCATGCTTCTATGTTTATTTGACTCTATTTCCTCATTGCCCAAGTTGATATTCAAGCCTTTCACTTCTTCTTCATGGTTGGAGTTTCCCTGTCATCTTCCATGTCTTCTCTTTAATCTTGAGATTGATCCATTCTGAAAGTAACATTGACTTTGCAAGCAATGTGCATACAAGTAATGTTGTCAAAAAACATCCCATTTTCTAGATCCGTTGTGCCTTTTCAATTCTGAAAATTATGCCTATTGTAAATTTTTCATTAATTGGGATACATGTCCTTCTTCATCTTAATTTATTAAGGATTACTGATGCCCTAATCCAAATTTCGAGTCTTCAAACATAATCTCCTCTGAATCAAATTTCCGATGATTATACCCTTGTCTCATTTTGAGTTCTGAGCTGAAATCAACGACTCTCTAAATTTTCCAACTTTTCCCCATTTGTGCACCTTTCTCCCTATTGCAATTAACCTTAGACACCAACTTCTACCACTTTTAGAAGAAAATGTAAGAAAAACTAGGAAAACATGTGTATTGGGTACAAATAGAATTCTTGATTGTGAGTACACAACAACTTCCAGATTACTAATGTGATGCTCTAGTCATTTTTTGCATGCATCCAAAATTGTTAACTTTGTCATTTCTTACAATTTCTCGAGACCTTTATCTTTGTTGATGTGGAATCCTTGTTTACATGGTTGTTGATGTGGTGTTGGTGCCCACCTATTCTCCTCTGATACATGCATGTCACCATCCTTGCCACTCTATCCTACCATGTCATCTATCAATGTCCTTGACCTTTTCTCTCTTTCTTTATTTATTATTTTATTTTATTGTGGGGCCCCACTGGTACACGAATATCCACCTAGCATGATCTAGGTTGTTGATGGGACAAGAGGTCCCACTCCGATCTGACACCTCCACTTCACGTGCGATCCTTGGTTGATGTGATAGATGGGGGGTCCCATCTCCACTGCGAATTGATCAACGTACAAATCCCCGATCGTCRATCATAGATCGATGTCTATGGTTGATTATGGGYGACTAACTTGCACMAGGGTTAATTTTACCCCATGGGCCCATAAYTGATTAACATGACAGTTTAGTTGGGGGACACACGTCAACCCCACGGTGACTACCARCACTCAGAGACCTTCRRCAAAACCACCTCCCATCAACAGGTAAACTTCCTTCACTGGTGTGGCATCTTGTTAATGTGGAGCCTACAACTTGCACACCCTGGTCCTAGATTTTTCCACCTTGGACCTTGTCAGTCCATGTCACTAGTACGGTCCACGTCATTAGTATGATTATTTTCCCAAAAAACTAAAAAATACATGTTATATTTTTTAGAAAATTTCTCGACCTCCATGGATTTTTCAGTCTCGACCTTTGTAATCCAGTCAATCCTCTGCCAAATTTGACCACGCGTCTACCAATTTTGAAATCTTGATGCCAATTATGCACTGGTTTTCATCCAAAATTGGGGATATTCACACAATTTCACCATTTCCCCCAAAATTTGCTACACATACCCAATTTTGTAGTCATGGATTATAAAATTTGAGTTTCCATGTGCTATTAGTAGGAAAATGAATGAGGGGTTTTAATCATCATTCCATAATCAATGAATTCAAAACTTTTTTTCCCAATTCCTCTCCTTGAGGAATTTTGTCAAACATTTAGAAAAACAACCTATAATTTCTTTTTCTGTAAGTTATGGTCTCTAACCCATATAGCCCCATTGTTGTAACCATGGCTTTGTGATCAAGGTGGATATCAGTGGCCACCCACCTTTTCCAACTGGCTCAAAACCGTTTTCTGGCAATTTTGGTAATTTAATTTTTTTAGCAGTTTTTAACTTATGGGGCCATTTTGAGGCCCTAAACGATGTTTTTTGGGAAAACAAGTTTGCATTAAGTAAGTTCCATCGATATTGCGCCTAAAATGAATCTCCACGATGATACCTTTCCAATGGGATATCATGCACCTTAAACGAAGATCGTATGCAAAAGTTATGACCCCCGGAAGTTGATGTACTAACTTACCCAACCGGGGCCCACATGACTTTTGGTGCTTCATCTCCCAGGGTTAGATTTTTGGATGTCTAGGGTTTTTGGCATTCCTGTCTATTGTAAAAAGGCCTTCAAAGGCTCATTGTAATCATCTTCTTGCGAATGCGAGTAGCCGTCACATCTCTTCTCAAAGATAAGCTGCCACCATTCTAGCGAGTCTTTCACTCTATATTTTTACAGTCTCTGTACATTTATTTCATTAATATAAATTGTGTATTACTGTATCTATGTGTTTATGATTGCATATCTGATACATTTCTATTATATTATTGGATATCCGTGATATCTTTGTGCATTTCTTTATTATATCTCCGCTCTCTTTTCGTGCCAAAAATAATCCGGATCAGTGGTATCAGAGCAGGTTGCTCTTGATCATTTTTTTAGTGCATGTCTCCGACAAGGTCCAAGTATAGCAAGTTGGGTCTCAATCTTGTCTCTCTTGAGGACAATCACTCTCGCACACCCAAGAAACCCTCAATGGCAAAAGAAAATAAAAACGACAGAGCAAACGATCCTATCAATCTGTTGCTTGAGCAAGCTCTCACGTGACAGAGGGACGAAATGATCGAGAATTTTTCCCACATCCTTCAATGCCTGTCAATAGCAACATGCACATTTTCATCAAACAACCACTTTGGAGGCGCCTCGCCTTTCAAGGTACAAGTTAATTTTGATATTCCTGTATTTGAAGGACAGATAGATGCAGAAGCCTTAGACAAATGATTAACTCTGCTAGAAAGTTATTTCTATGTTCACAATTTTTTCGACAGAGAAAAGATTAGCTTCGCACTTCTCAAGGCTCTCCGGCATGTCAAACATTGGTGGGAAACTTACTAGGAGTAGAGTTCCACAGAGGAGTCTGGAATATATGGGGTCGAGCCCACTTGGGATTTTTTT
>SNQJ01S0121150.1:21427-37762 GCA_010110895.2 Picea sitchensis
TTTACAGTCTCTGTACATTTATTTCATTAATATAAATCGTGTATTACTGTATCTCTGTGTTTATGGTTTCATCTCTGATACATTTCTATTATATTATTGGATATTTGTGATATCTCTATGCATTTATTTATTATATCTCCACTCTCATTTAGTGCCGAAAATAATCCGGATCACTTTGATACCAATGTGTAACATACCCAACCATCCCTATGCCTACTGGGATGGTGGGGTAACTAGAAATTTCTTCCAATTTCCACCAATTTCACCATAATTACACAACTCTGGTATCGATATTTTCTCTATCATGTTATATGAAGGAATATGAATGCAAAAATGAAAAGCGAGCTTATGTATATCTCATGAAAACATTTATAATAACACATGCATAATATTTTCTAAGCTCAACAACAAACAACATACAAAATACATAGCATAAAAAACATAATTAAGCTAATAAACCAAATACTTTTCTTCAATGAAGAATTACACAATTGGTTGTAGACATGGAACATTCCTCCCAGACATAGGCATTGTTGCACTGATTCTTTCTACAACAGGCCACCATCGAGCTGGGGCTATGAGTCCATAAGGAAAAAATAGATCCTAAGGCTAGCTACAATGCCCTCACTCAGCTTAGTTACACAACAATTTCACATGGACATGACAACTACATCCATTCCAACGACCCAAATCTTTTCCCCAGTCTGCACAACCTAAGGAATGGGATCCCTTTCTCTACCACATAGTCCCTTAGGCAATCATCATCATCTCTAGGGCACCAACACAGACTTTCCAGGAATATGAAATTTGGGGGCTCCAAGAATTCTAGTTGCAATTGGAGTCTTCAACAACAACATTCATTCATGCTAATGGACAAATATCTCAACATAATTCACATACAGGCTCAAATTGGCCTCTGTTATAGGCTTAGCTCCATCCCCATTGTAGTTTGAATCATGTTAGAATGATGTAAAACTCCCCAAAAACTAGGGATTAAGTATGCATAGCTCCAACTAGCCACATGTCACTTTAAGAAGCCCCCCCAACCACCTTGGAACATATCCCAAATTTGATATTCCTTTTACATAAGCCAAGGTAAGGACTTCAGGTTATAATAAAATAATGTATTTTTAGGATTTCTCCCATTTGAGCCCCCTTAATACCCCCTCTCATTCCTCTCTCATGGAATCATAACCTCCTCATTGTCTACAACCATCGATGTGTTTTTATTAATAATTTTGATGTACAAATTTATATTGCTTGTCCCTCAACCATCTTGTCCAACCCTCAAACTTGATCACACACACATTCATATTACATTTTTGAGGATCAAAATTGAGGTGTTAGATATGATTGTGTTTAATTCAAGCATGCGAGTGGGAGGGGGGCATGTCCTTTCAAATCCCACCATCGTGCTTGAGGTCTGATATGGGTGATGTTGAAACTAGTGGCGATTAAACATGGTGATACATGGCTTCATTTCAGAACCTTACATACTTAAGGGATTGTATAATGAAATCACTCCCAATTTTTCCGCAAAGCCTCCTAAAGAAGAGAGGCAACTTTGTCAGCCAAGGAATCAACTTGGAAGTTGAATTCTCTTAAGACCTAGAAGTATGATGCCTTGCACATGTTGTTGACCTCCTTATTGATTCAAGTGATGATCGAAACAAGATTGTTATCAAAGAGGATTGATTTCACAACCATCAATTTGATAATAATGCTTGAATCTCTTACGACTGTCAAATATTTTAGTGTAGATTCCTTTGCTAGTAAAAGGCTCTAGAAATGTAAGATCTCTGTCCCCACAGAGCCTTATAAAACACAAGCTAAAATAATGAATAAAAACATATTATATCCTATACAATTTAATCATAACCTATAATCATTTATTATTCAACATAAATTAGATTTATTAACACCATGTAAATAAGCTTACGTAACAACCACATAACACCACATATTCATGAGAATACATAAATAAAAATACCTCTGTTTGATGCTAAATTCCTGATCTCTGGTTGTCCTCTCTGCCCAAAACCAAATCTTCCTCCCTGCCAACTAGGAATAGAGCCTGTCCGGCTCCCTAGCTCCAGGATTCTGTGAGGATTCCTGGCCCCCTAGCCCAAAACTCCCAACAACCTAGTGCACCCCTATAATAGTCCACCCAAACTCCAGAGCAAACCAGAAAATACCCCAACAGAAAATACAATCCTTCCCTCTCAATAATGTTTCCTCTCCCCAAAATTTCATAATCCTCTCCCGAAGGCCTCTGCCCCCTCATATCCCCCCATTCACCGCCTCCTCCTTCATTTAATGCCACCCACCTCATCCCTCCATTTACTACCTTATCCCTCCATTCAATACCCTATCCCCTGTCATACATAAAGTTTTATAATAAATAAATTAAAGTTATTAATCCTTTAATTCTTTACCCAAACCTTAAATGTGTTAATTAATCAATCAATTAATTAATCAACATATATTAAACAATTAATAATTAATTAATTAATATTAGTAATAAATAATAGTTATTTAACTAAAACACACTAGGACAGTTAATTATTTAATTAACTTTTCTTGATAAACCCTATGCAACTATTTAACTACGGTTGTTACAAGAAAAGAGCATAAGCCATGACTTAATTATTTGTGAAAATTCTTAGTTCCTAAGTAAAAGATGTTTCGAGTTTCCCTTTAAAATTTAATATGATCCCCACACCTACCATCCCTTAAGGGATATAACTCCTTTAACAAGAAGCTTCCACTCCATAAATGGGAACTATAACTTAACAAGGGTTTATTGAAGAAAATGTCCTAAACCATGAAAACATTGTTTTTATGTGTGAAGAATGAACTTATCTCATGATTGTCTACTTTTTGAATGCAAGAGAGGGAGACCAAAAATTTAAGTCAATCATACATGTAGTTGAAGGACACTCTTGGAGTGAAGCTCAATCAAAATCCACCATTGTAGATAAAATTAAAAAGAAAAAACATTGTGCATTGTTCGGAGAGCCCTCTATGACCTTATTTGACCACTCATTTAAAAAAAAACTATTACTTGTACATGAGTAAGTATTTATTTATAAATGTTTTTTGAATGAATGTGAGTCATTCCATCTATAAACAGAGCAACACTCACTCAATAGATTGGTGATATTTTTACTTTGAAAACAAAAAAAACGATGCTTCTTTCACTACTATATTGGTGTTTCCTTACTCAAGAAGGATTTTAAATTGTGACTATATGAATGATATAACAAGTAAAGTGATATCGTGTTAAGAATGTGCTAACATTATATTAAATAATAAATAATAACATAGAATATGAGGCACTCATGTCATTTTATATCCAACAACCTTTCTAGAATTTGGTGAAAATATGATTATTGAATTCATAAAAATTGGTTATTGAAATTGTGATTTCGTTTATGTGGGTGGATTTAGAACTTCTATTTTAAATTGAGATGCAAAAGATTACAGTTCCATGTCTGGCAGATTTTCATGGATGTACTTTGACTATTTACGTGTCAAAAATGATGTCATGAAGAGGGACAAAATAAGTGCTCCTTATCTCACCGAACGCCAAAATTTTATGCTCAATTTGAACATTTTTACCTATTTTAAACGCTTTTTATGTGTGGTTGTAAAGACGAAACAATCAACATTGACATGGAGTAAAATTCTCCACCACTGAATTGCATACGTTAAAAATATACATGATCACCATTTTATCCTTATAAAAATACCTTATGAACCAATTCTTATATCTATATAAATAATTTCAATTTTAAATGTTTGACACTTTCTCCTTCAACCTTCTCCTCATAACCCAGACTCTTAAAGAGGTGGGTGGCCACCGATATCCACCTGGATCAATTTTTGAAGTTTCAACTTCTCCTTCTTCCCACCCAAAAACTCTCTCTCTCTCTCTCTCAAGGTGCTTGATCCGAGGTTGTAGTGGTTGCAATATCCTCCTGTTCACCTTTTAAACAAATTGTGAAGAAGTTGAATTTTGTAGTATGAGATACTACCTTGCGACACTGTTTAGGTGGGACAGTAGTTGGAACTACCTTTGGTATTCTATAGAGATTAACCCCCAAAATAACAATGACACTACGGGGTCAAGACTCATAAACAACATGGCGCTTCCACATATATGGATGGCCCAAGAGAACATCACAGACATCTAGTGGGGAAAAATCACATAATACCTCATCCTTGAAGGGTTGGATGTCATATGACAATCGACACTACTAGCTGACACGAAGATATCGTCCTTAGCAAAGCCACCTGATGTTGTATGGCTGCGAGTGTGGTGTTGTCGACAATAACAACTGTTTGACAACCTCTGCTGAGATGAGGTTCTTTTGGCTTCCGATGTCAATGATAAAATGCAGCAGAGTCCCCTTCACCCACATCTGTGAATGAAAAAGGCGCTCCCCCTCTTCAGGATCTGTTGGTTCTTCTGGTTGAATTGTTGCAGTCGCGATAATAGCAGTGGGGTCTGCGTCGATGATCTATCTTTTACCAGTATTTTCAGAATCAGATTCTGAATCAAGGTTCGACTCCTTGTCTTTGATCTGAGCCACCAATGACTGTTTTGAGTGACATTCCTTGGTGTTGTGCCAGGGGATTTTGCGGAAATCACACCATTTTTCGGTGTCTTTCTTTGTCTTCCCGTGACCCTTCTTTTCCTGTGGCTTGAACTGGATTTCGGGTGGCTTGGACTTGTTTTCGGGAGACTGTTTATTAGGGTCGTCTTTATCATACATTGGTTGTTACAGATTTACAGACCCAAATTGTCGTTTCTTCTGGTGCTTAAAATTTTGCTCGATTTTAACAACTTATCGATCAACAACACCGAGTGATGTGATGTATAGAAAATCCATTTTAGTTGGGATGTATCTGTGTAGAGCCCCATTGTATCTCAAAGCCAATTGTCATTCAAAGTCTTTGATACCCAGCTTGGTGCGCAAGGTATGAAAGGTATTGGTGAACTCCAAAACTGCTTGGCCCCTCTCTTGCCGCAGTGTGGTCCATCTCATGTATTGGTCCTTGTTGGCCCTCGACCAAGTTTTGATGAAACATTGGTTAGGTTTGACCACCCTTTTTGGACTTCGACAGGCTGCTCGAAGATGGAGCACCCAGGAGGAGCTGAGATCGCAGGTTTTATCACATAAGGTTGTCAAGGGCCATAGATGTGTGTCGATATACCCGAGTCTATTGTCTTGCCCTGTCTCTATCCTTGTTGCAGACCAAATCTTAAGTTTTCCCCCCTTCAGCTTGTAAATCATTCTATATTTTCCCTTGTTCATTTGTGTACCCTAGTTTTCCTTAAATATATTACCCAAGTGAAATCTTGGCCCCAAGACCCTCTGTTTTTCTCCAAGGGAAAGCTCTCGCATCGTGTGTTTCAGTCACTGGTCTCCCTGTTTTCTCACCTCACCGTCTGAATCCTCGATCATGCAGGCCGCAAACATGAACACAAAGCACAACTTTCTTAACAATATGTTTCAGGATTGAAGCATAAACAAAAGGTAGTTTTAATCTTTCAACGACGAAGATTCCAAGAGCAGTTCATATCAACAACTCACGGGCGTTTGGGACTGAAAACTTGTGCGAAGTATAGTGCCAGACAAAAAGGCCCCGAAGTGAATATGAATCGTTGATCTTAAAGGGGACAGGTGGCAATCGATCCAAGCTTTCGAGGAAATGATCTTCGAGAGATTTGAAATGAGAAATACTTAGAAATCCCGAAGAGCCGAAGCTCGAAGAGCCTAAGCCGTCGAAGCGCCGAATTTGCCTAAGTGGCCGAAGTCCTGAAATGGATCTGGGTCATTGATCAGTAAGAGCCACGTGTCTCCAGATCCATAGCTTAGGGTAAAAGTGCATGGAAGAGTAAGAGAGGTTTGAGCTTTGGTTTTTCTGGAGCCCAGAGACCTGAAGTGGATCTCAGCCATCCAAATCCAGAATGCCACACGTCATCAGATCTTTCACTCCGAGAGTTTTACTTTGAGAGTTTTAAAATGAGAAAAGCGTCGAAGTCCTGAAGACCCGAAGCACGTGATACACTCTCATCAGGCATGACGCATGGCACTCTTTCCAGGTCATTCGGTCGTGGCCATGTCACTCTCCTTATCATGACACATCAACAGATGTGACATCATATGATGTCATCTAGACCACCCATCAGCGGGACATGTGGCATAAATCCATGAGCTCCAGCTAAAGGCCCGAAGTAATCCTTGGTCGTTCAATTCATCAGGACATGTGTCAGTATATCGCTAGCTCCAGGTAAAATCTTTGGGGAGCCCAGGTTTGAGATTTGAATTTTCTAAAGCCCAGAGACACGAAAGGATTTCATCCATCAATATCTTGAGGGCCATGCGTGATCAGATCCATGGCTCCGGGTAAAAGTACTTGGAAGCCCAGGTTTGAGATTTGATTTTCCCGGAGTCCAAAGACCTGAAAAGCGTCTCAGTTGTTGATCTTAGGGAGTCATGTGTCATCAGAGCCCTAGCCCCAGATGTTTTGCTTCGAGCGAAAATAAGTTTGAGTGTTGATTTTCCCAGAGCCCGGAGACCCGAAGGAGATCTCAACCGTCGATTTAAGAGGATACAGGGCAATAATCAGTATGGACATGTGGCGCACTCGTCGGTCATGGGACTGGTCACCTTTTCGACAGTGACACGTGGCACTCAGTCCAGGCAGCCGTGGGCATATCATTCGCTTCTTTCTTAGTGACCCGTGTCACTTATCTTTAATGACACATCAACATGGCAACGTCAGGACTCCACGTCAGATCATCCTCCTGGAGGTGTTATTGTTCAACGTCAAAAAGTAGCGTCCCCCCGCAGGGCACAGTTTCACGGATCCTAAAGTTGGCGGGCAGTTAAGCTTGGCAGTGGTGCTAAATCTAGTAGGTCTGCCCATATCTCATATCGGGACCAGATCTACAGCCACAGTTCATCGTGAGGACGCAACGTGCTCAGACGATAATTTTCTTGAGCAATCCCACAATTGAAGCCATGGTATGGCGAATGCGCTGCGTGGAGAAATGTGGTGGATTGTGGACCCAAAAGAAGTTTGAACCCAAACCACCTCTGAGCGGCCTCGAAACCACATGTGTATATGACATCCTTTCTGAGGGCAACACGTGGTTGCTCCCTAACCATTAACTCTCGTTCAATCTCCAAGGAAAGACAGTTAATGAAAGTAGAGCTGGTGGTTGAAACCTCGACTCACTCCATAAATTGAAGGCATGCAAGGCCCGACTGTGGGGACTGAACCGTTAGCCCGTGGTACCTCTGTGGGCAGATTTTCCTGCAAAACCCATGTCAATCTAAGCTCACGTCTGATAGAGGGGTGCACATTCAGTTTGACAGAAGAACTCGCCGACACAAAGCTTTGATTGTAGTGACGAGGTCACATTCTTGGTAGTGGCGTATTGTTTTGAGCATAAATAAATAGTTTTAATATTTTCTTAAGGTTGTCAACTGGTTGAGTAGAGCTCCCGATTTTGTAATGTTTTGAAGCCATAACTGTTATCTCGTTATGTATCAAATTTAACACTTTCATGTTAATATAAGTTAGCTTCTTTTCATCTCTCTTTAAAAACTATGCTAAAACACTCGGGCACGGAGGATCCAGTTGAGGGTATTATGCTGTTGTAATGTAGGTTTGATTAGAATGGTACCGTGACCAGTTTTAGTCAGCTCCCTTGTTATATTTCTCCCTCTTACACTGAATGGCTCGGGCATGGAGTATCTAGTCGAGTTGTCGTAGCTGCATTGTGATGTAGGTTTGATCATTGTGTTTGTTGTTGTTGTGTTGTTTGGACATATTTCAGTGTTTGAAGCTTGTGATCAAGAGTGATTTTGAGTATGAGTTTTTCTTCTCCAAGCTGCTTGAAAGCCTGATGCTCATAGCAGTCTTGTTCACCTTTCTCACTAAGTCTTCCCCCTGCTCACACTTAAACTCAATTCACTGACTGAAGTTAATGTGGCCCTCACTTCCCTGCGCATTTCTTGTCCAGTTTCATGTTGAACATCATTCATATATTGAGTTTTGTCCATTGACCTCCACTCATATAAAAACAACATCCACCCAAAACTTTGATGGTTACTGGGCTTATCCTCCCGCGATCTGAGGGTGACTCTCAGTGCTAACATTCTTTGCATTGTTGTTGGGGAACGAATTGAAGACATTTCCCTGGGATAGAATGACAAAGAAGTTTTTATTTGGAAGGTGCATCAGATATCAGTACCATTGAAGATTACAACTTGCACCTGGTGACTCCACTGTTTCAGTTGTGGTTCCTAAAAGCAGACACACGAGATCTACTCCGCAGTTGCCTCTAGCTACACTTGAAGTTGAACCAGAGAAGATTATCAAGAAAGGAAAGCTTTCTCGAGAAGGATTTAGCTGTTGTCCCAGATTGAAAAGCTCCCTGGGAGAACGATAATGACCAGATATGGCTTTTGATGGTGAACAAAGATTAGACACTTTCAGACTGCATATCATTCACCTGGTGACTCCATGTTTAAAGATTCTAGTGGAGACTCCTTAGATTTAAGAAGTCATATTTTTAGATGGAAGCCATTTTGGCTCGAAGGTTTGCTCCTTTTAACTTCTCTGTTGTTCCTGGTTTTCCAAATGTCGTTCCTACTATTGATGAATGGGGCGATTTTTTGCCCATATTTAAAGAACATAGAGATGACAACCTGACCGAGCATCTGCGTGAGTTTCATGAACTCATGCATCAGTTGGAGATACATCATGAGGATGTATTATTGAAGATGTTCATGTTCTTATTAGTGGGAGATGATCGTGAGTAGTATCACTCCTTGCCCCCTGCTAGCATCTCCTTCCTGGAGCAGTTTCATGTAGCTTTCAATACTCACTGTCAAAGGTATTATTCCTCTTAATTAATATGTCATAACTATTGTGAGGAGTATAGAGATGGTGTTCGGGACATAGTTCGTTCTTGCGAAAGCTTTGAGGATGAGGGACATCCCCCGGAGGAGCTGATACGATCACTTTCTGCAAGAATAGAAAAATTGAAAGAAGATTTTGCTCGTCTCTCTTACGAAGAAAATGCAGAGGATATTTCAGTCCTGGAAATAGATGTTCTTGGCAGCCCTTTTTATGACAAAGAAGTGATGTCAGATATTGACCAAGAACAAATGAATTTTGATGGATATCCCAATGAAGATGACGAAGAGAAGAGATTTTCCATTGTTCTTGTTTATGGTGATTGTGAATCTAATCCTGGGGAGAGCCATGAAGGAGAAAAAGGGGAGCCACATCTCTTGGCTATCTTGGCTCCGATATTTTCCCTTTTCAATTTCCCAGCCATAGCGGGTTTTCCACATCCAGTGTCAGATAAAGATGAATGGGATGACTATATTCCGAGATTCAGATGAAGCAAGCATGACGATCCCGGTAAGCACTTATTAAAAATTTTGTATGCATGCTCGAGCACGACTTCTTTCACGAGGATGTCTGGATCAAGATGTTTGGATTTTCTTTAGAGGAAGATGCTCTTTACTGGTGTCTATATCTCCCTGCTGTTAGTATCCATTCTTTGAAGGATTTTCACGATGCTTTTAATTCGTATTACGAGAAGATTTACCCGACACATCTTATTTTTGATGACTGTTGCAAAAAGTTGGCACTCCACATTCTGCAAATGATAGAGTGTTCCTTATGTGATGAGTCTGGTAAAGATCTGATTGAGATAGAAAGCGAGGATAAAAGTGAGTACCTTGCAAATACGGATGAAATGTTTTCTCTCTCTATTTCCCAAGAAGAAGTCCTTCTAGATATGATTGATGATAACGTTGATGATGGCATAGCTATGGATGTATTATTTTCTACCCCTAGTGTGCCTGTTGTCTTAGTTTTAAAAGAAGAAATGGTTGAAGAAAAGAATCAAGAGATTGTTTTTTTTTTCTTTGCAAGATAAAAGAGTTATGTGCTCACCGACCTTTGATGAGTATTCAGAAGCAGAAAGCATAGGCTACCAATCTTCTTATGAAAGCGAAATCTCCTACCAAGAACAACATGATAGAAAGAAAGAGACATCCATGGATATACATGAAGAGACTTCTTATTCTCAACTAGCAGATGTTATCAGAGAAGACAAAGGAGATATGGAGGAGATAAATGTGCAATTTATCTCTTGTCTTGAACCTGTAAATGAGCAAATATCACCTGGGATCAGCCAACCCGCATTAGTCCTCTACCCACCTGTACACTCTGAGGACATCGAACGATGGGTGAGTAACGATGAAGTGCAGGAGGCATTTTCTTACCAGTTGAGCTTTCTTGATTATAATTTTTTTGACCCCGTGGGGTTGTATTTAGAGCTGTGTTTTCCACAAACATTGGAGCCTACAAAATTATTCATTTTGTCATCATTTGGGGGTATTGCCATCGTTCCAAGACATGTTTTCTTTTTGTTGTCATACTTCCCTTACCTTTTGTGGATCATTTGCAGTGAAGAAAAGGATCATATTACCACTCAGTCTGGGTGGTTATGGTAGAAGTTTGCTTTCACCCAACACTTGGTAAAAATCAGTTAGCTTAGGATTGTACATAAATAAGCTCCTTCTGGAGCCCATGTGTTTGTTTTCATTTTTAAGTAGAGTAGTGTACATATCTCTCTGTTTTCTTCAACGTTTTTTGAACTAGACTCCATAGCCCAACAACTAAGGCACTGGAACTGCGTGTTCTTGGCAGCTTGCAGGGAGCATGCCATCCCATGTGGAGCCAAATGTTATCACATAAGGTTTTCAAGGGCAATAAGTGTGTGTTGATATACCCGAGTATGTAGTCTTGCCTTGTCTTTATCCTTGTCACAGGCCAAATCTTAAGTTTTTCCCCCTTCGGCTTGTAAATCATTCTTTATTTGCTCTTGTTCGTTTGTGCGCCATGGTTTTCCTTAAATATCTTACTCGAGTGAAATCTTGGCCCCAAGCCCCTCTGTTTTTCTCCAAGGGCGAGCTCTCTCATCCTGTGCTTCAGTCATTGGTTTCCCTGTTTTCTCAGCTCACAGTCTGAATCCTCGATCATGCAGGCCACAACCATGAACACAAAGCGCAACTTCTTAACAGTCTGTTTCAGGATTGAAGCATAAGCAGAAGGTAGTTTTAATCTTTCAATGACGAAGATTCCAAGAGCAGTCCAGATCAGTGACTCACGGGCGTTCGGGAGTGCAAACTTGTGCGAAGTATAGCGACAGAGCAAAAGGCCCTGAAGTGAATATGAATCGTTGATCTTAAAGGGGACAGGTGGTCGTAGATCCAAGCCTTCGGGGAAATGAGCTTCAGGATATTTGAAATGAGAAATACTTAGAAATCCCGAAGAGCCGAAGCCCAAAGACCCAAAGACCCGAAGCCACCGAAGCATCGAATTTGTCGAAGTGGCCAAAGGCCTGAAGTCCCGAAATGGATCTGGGTCTTTGATCAACAAGAGCCACGGGTCGTCAGATCCACAACTCCAGGTAAAAGCGCATGGAAGAGTAAGCGATATTTGAGCTTTGGTTTTCCCGGAGCCCCGAGACCTGAAGTGGATCTCGGTCATCCAAATCCAGAATGCCACGTGTCATTAGATCTGTCACTTCGAGAGTTTTACTTTGGGAGTTTTAAAATGAGAAAAGCGTCGAAGTCCTGAAGACCCGAAAAGCCCAAGTCCCGAAGACCCGAAAAGCCCAAGTCCCGAAGACCCAAAGCACTGAAGTCCCGAAGACCCGAAGCATGTTATACACTCTCATCAGGCATGATGCCTGGCACTCTTTCCAGGTCATTCAGTCATGGCCATGTATCCCTCCTTATCACGACACATCAACAGACGTGACATCATATGACGCCATCTGGACCACCCATCAGCGGGACATGTGGCATAAATCCATGAGCTCCGGCTAAAGGACCGAAGTAATCCTCGGTCATTCGATTCATGAGGACACGCGTCAGTATATCGCCAGATCTGGGTAAAATATTTGGGGAGCCCAGGTTTGAGATTTGATTTTCCCGAAGCCCGGAGACACAAACGGATTTCATTCGTCGATCTCTAGATGACCACATGTCATCAGATCCATGGATTCGGGTAAAAGCACTTGGAATCCCAGGTTTGAGATTTGATTTTCCCGGAGTCCGGAGACCCGAAAAGTGTCTCAGCTATTGATATCAGGGAGCCACGTGTCATTAGAGCCCTAGCCCCGGATGCTTTGCTTCGAGCAAAAATAAGTTTGAGTGTTGATTTTCCTAGAGCCTGGAGACTCAAAGGAGATTTCAACTATCGATTTAAGAGGATACTTGGCAGTCATCAATATGGAGATGTGGCGCACTCGTCAGTCATGGCACTAGGGACCTTTTCGGTAGTGACATGTATCACTCAGTCTAGGCAGTCATGGGCATATCATTCGCTTCTTTCTTAGTGACACGTGTCACTTCTCTTTCATGACACATCAACATGGTGATGTTAGGCCGCCATGTCAGATCTTCCTACGGGAGGTGTTATTGTTCAACGTAAAAAAGTAGTGTCACCCCAGGGCACAGTTTGGTGGATTCTAAAGTTGGAGAGTGGTTAAGTTTGGCAGTGGCGCTAAATCTAGCAGGTGCGCCTAGTTCTCATATCGGGACCAGATCTACGACCACAATTCATTGCGGGGATGCAACATGCTCAAACGATAATTTTCTTGAGCATTCCCGCAATTGAAACCATGGTATGGTGAATGCGTTGCATGGAGAAATGTGGTGGATTGCAGACCCAAAAGCAGTCTGAACCACCTCTGAGCGGCTATGAAATCACACGTGTATATGGCATCCTGTCTGAGAGCAACACGTGGTTGCTCCTTGAGCATTAACTCTTGTTCAATCTCTGAGGAAAGGCAGTTAATGAAAGTAGAGTTGGTGGTTAAAACCTCGTCTCACTCCATAAATGGAAGGCATGGAAGGCTCGGCTGTGGGGACTGAACCGTCAGCCCGTGGTAACCCTGTGAGCAAATTTTTCTGTAAAACCCATGCTGATCTAAGCTCGCATTTGGCAGAGGGGTGCACGTTCAGTTTGATAGAAGAACTCACCGACGCAAAGCTTTGATTGTAGTGACCAGGTCACACTCTTGGTAGTGGCGTATTGTTCTGAGTATAAATAGATAGTTTTAATATTTTGTTTTCGTTAACTGGTTGAGCAGAGCTCCCGATTTTGTAATGTTTTAAAGCCAGAATCGTTGTTTGGTTATGTATCAAATTTCACACTTTCATGTTAATATAAGTCAACTTCTTTTCATCTCTGTGTAAAAATTGTGCTAAAACACTCAGGCATGGAGGATCCAGTCGAGGGTTGTTATGCTGTTGTAATGTCGGTTTGATTATAGTGGTATCATGACCAGTTTTAGTCAGCTCCCTTGTTATCTTTCTCCCTCTTACACTGAATCGCTCGGGCATGGAGGATCCAGTCGAGCTATCGTAGCTACATTGTGATGTAGGTTTGATCATTGTGTTTTTGTGACTGTGTTGTTTGGAGATATTTCAGTGTCTAAAGCTTGTGCTCAAGAGTGATCTTGAGTCTGAGTTTTTCTTCTCCAAGCTACTTCAAAGCCTGATGCTTGTCAACTGGTCTGAGTTTTTTGGTCGTCAGCTGGTTGAGCAGAGCTCCCGATTTTGCAATGTTTTAAAGCCAGAACTGTTATCTGGTTATGTATCAAATTTCACACTTTCATGTTAATAGAAGTCAACATCTTTTCATCTCTCTATAAAAACTGTGCTAAAACACTTGGGCATGGAGGATCCATTCGAGGGTTGTTATGCTATTGTAATGTCGGTTTGATTATAGTGGTATTTTGACCAGTTTTAGTCAGCTCCCTTGTTATCTTTCTCCCTCTTACACTGAATCGCTCGGGCATGGAGGATCCAGTCGAGCTGTCGTAGCTGCAATGTGATGTAGGTTTGATAATTGTGTTGTTGTGACTGTGTTGTTTGGACATATTTAAGTGTTTGAATCTTGTGCTCAAGAATGATCTTGAGTCTGAGTTTTTCTTCTCCAAGCTGCTTGAAAGCTTGATGCTCATAACAGTCTTGTTCACCTTTCTCACTAAGTCTTCCCTCTTCTCACACTTAAACTCAATTCACTGACTGAAGTTAATGTGGCCCTCACTTCCCTATGCATTTCTTGTCCAGTTTCATGTTGAACATCATTCATATATTGAGTTTTGTCCATTGACCTCCACTCATATAAAACCAACATCCACCAAAAACTTTGATGGGTATTGGGTTTATCCTCTCGCAATCTCAGGGTGACTCTCAATGCTAATAGCAAGATCTCACTTGATTTGTGGACACGACAAGGGGTTCATTAGGGGTTTTGTATTAGGGTTTATAGGATGTCGGCCCATGGGTTTACCCATGATTAGGCCTTTTTGTAAGCGATTGTAAAACTATAAATAAGAAAGAATGTAATGTAGTGAGGGTGATGTAATTGGCTAAGTGCAAGAGGCAAGTAGTTCTGAGTTTCTTTGTGCAACAAAACGTGTATGTAAGGATCTATTCTTGATAGGGGAGTTGGCTATGTGCCTTCACCTAATTTTGTGAAGGTAGATCTAGCGCTCAGTGCGCAGATCACCTGTCCGGTGTGAAGCTTGGCTCTGTGGCTTAGTACAAAGGAGCAAATGAATGTAAGAGATTGAAGCCTAGTAAAGAAGAAGAAGCAATTGGTGGACGTAGCCCCACACTGGGGTGATCCACATATATCATGTGTTGATGGTTTGCTTTGTGCTATGATGTTTATGTTATGGTTCTGCTTAGTGCATTGATTGTTATGTATGATAGATAGATCTATGAATGCTTAGTGCTTTATATATGTTGAATCTACTATATCTAACTTATGATGCTAAGTGCGATGTGTATTTTGTCATTATTATTGCACTGATCTATTCCTAGGGTTTGTTCTGCGATGTGAATGAAGTTGATAACTAATGCATGTAGTTCTTAAGTACTTTGCGATGTAATTGTAATCACAGATCTGTGTTGCAGCTTGGTTACAGACACCTGAGTCATTTAACCCCCCCTGCCTCTACCTCGGGTGAGACTTCGCCTGCTTCATAGGTATTGCCGAAAGGGCCGGTAGTTAGGGTTTTGTTGGGCGTTGTTGAAGCGTTGAACCCTGGGTTTGCCCCTGTGCCAACAAATGGTTCCGTTGTCAGGACCTGAACTGTGATTGCTGGGAACTAAATAAAAGAGAAGCTTTGTGCGTAGATCTGTTGTTGTAGTGCGCAGTACTCTACTTGACTTACGAAGCTCTATGCTAAGAAATAAACCTGATATGAAGAAAAGAGGTAAGATCCTGAAAGAGGTAAAGCTTTGTGCTTTGATAGAGTAAGATAAGTGCAAAATTTTTGTTTTGAAAGCATTAATTTATTTATGTTTAATAGATTCTGTCCTAGTCTGAAAGCTAGGGCACAGTCGGAAGAAAGAGTTGATTTGAATAAATCTAATAGAAACAAATAAAGATATGTTATTCCTATGCATAGAAAGAATTTTTGGACTAATAAGTGGATGTAGGAACCTAGAAAGAATTTTTGTAGATTGCAGGTCCAGCACTGTGACCTTAGTGCGCAGTAAAAGAGAGGTTGGGAAACATACAAGAGAAAGAGAGGATTGACACTATGTTATAACTGTAGAAGACCGAGACATCTTGCTAAGGAATGCCTTGGTGCAGGTCCTATTTGTCTTTGTTGTAAAACTGTTGGTCATGAAGTTCAGGATTACCCAAGGATGATTTCTAAGGTCCTATTTGTCTTTGTTGTAAAACTGTTGGTCATGAAGTTCAGGATTACCCAAGGATGATTTCTAAAGTTGAACAAATGAACATGAGGCAAGAAAACTATGAAGGCAGTCCAAAGAATAAGAGCATGTTAGAGAATCATCAAGAGAGAGGCCTAAAGAAAGTTTAGACTACATTAGTACAGTTAAAAGAAGCAATGAATGATCACAAAGATGTCAGTTTACCAAATATCTTGAAAGAAAAACAATGCATAAATGCAAGAATACGAGACTTCGACATAGACTGTATCTTGGATGAAGAAACACAAGTGAATATTATGACAAATGACACTTGGGAAATTTTGGGAAAGCCTACTGTGGTTCCTGCATTGGGAAGGATAGGCTTATTTAAAGGAAAGATGATAACCTTATGTGGAAGAATTACTAATGTACCTGTTATCATCCATGGAACATCGACTGAAGAGGAATTTGAAGTCATTAAGTTTGTTGAGAACAATGCCCCTTTCCCTCTTTTGTTAAGAAAGATTTGGATTGAGAAGGGTCATAT
>SNQJ01S0121151.1:0-14395 GCA_010110895.2 Picea sitchensis
AGGGGTCGTATCATGTCTTACAGAGCAGGAATATTGAGCAACTACTTTACAGGCCTGGTTCAAGGCACAAATTTTTGCTTCAAACATGGATAGACTGCTTGACGCTCTCTATTATACAACAAAGAAGATTTGGGGCATAAATGAGAGAAATGTATTATACATTTCTCTCATTTATGGTCCACCCCCACCCTAATATATTTCTCTCATTTATGCCGCACCCCCACCCTCACCCTCATATATGAGGGTGGAGGTCGGACATAAATGAGAGAAATGTATAATTGAGGGTGAGGGTGGGGGTGTGGCATAAATGAGAGAAATGTATAATACATTTCTCTCATTTATGCCCCACCCCCACATAAATGAGAGAAATGTATTATACATTTCTCTCATTTATGCCCCATATCCGCACCCCCACCCTCATATATGAGGGTGGGGATTATACATTTCTCTCATTTATGCCTCACCCCACTCCCCATACATTTCTCTCATTACATTTCATATATGAGGGTGGGGTGCGACATAAATGAGAGAAATGTATTATACATTTCTCTCATTTATGCCGCACCCCCACTCTCATATATGAAATGTATAATACATTTCTCTCATTTATGCCACAGCCCCATCCTCATATATGAGGGTGGGGGTGGAGAATAATATATTAGGCTGGAAGGGTGAGAGTGTCGCATAAATGAGAGAAATGTATTATACATTTTTCTCATTTATGTCGCACCCCCACCCTCATGTGGAGGTGGGGCATAAATGAAAGAAATATATTATACATTTCTCTCATTTATGCCGCACCCAACCCTCATATATATGAGGGTGGGGGTGTGACATAATTGAGAGAAATATATTAGTGGAAATTAAATTCGAAAACAACTGAGAAGATTTAAGGACATGAGTAGCAATTGAATTCTGGCAGGGATTCAATTAACCATCATAGGAGTTCTAATTAAAATAGACAACTGAAGGGTAAAACAACAATTGTTTAACCTTTTCGAGGAAATAGACAGTCAATAGCAGCGACTGCCATTGAGGGGCAACAAATGGGTAAAAGTTACGTACTGGGACTTGTCCAAGCTTGACTCTAAGCAAACCCTCGAGGTAAAAATACGAAGTCGACACTACACAACGACATCGATTAAGCAGTTCCTATACACAAGGCGATAAAAGAGAGCCCACTGATCCCAAGTTTCGCTTCACGACCTAACGAAATTTAGACTCGGATCCATAACAATAAACACAGGGTCAGTCTAAGATGTGGCAGCATATGGGTGGAATCCTCCATTAAATCTTTAAAGGTGTTCTTCAAATTCTTGACATCAGAGAACAATAAAAGGGAACAACAAGATCGGGCTTGAAATTTCAAACGCAGGACATAATTATGCCTCAAAAATGCGCAGGTCCTCTAACGTTTACAATATGGCATAAAAATTTAATACCAGGGTTATCGGATAATCCAAGATTGGATACGATGATACATTCTCAGAATGCCAATTTAATCCTCCTCCCGGGTGGACTCATGGTGGACAGTTGAAAATGCAACAACAAAAAGAAATCAGTTAGAGATGAAAATCATGCCAAGGCCCAATCCAACGCCCAACTCGACACTTGCAGCTTGGCCAAAGCTACCCACGCCCAAATGCTAAGACCATACGCCAAGGAGGGAGGAGCACACGAAAATTTCCAATGCATATCGCTGGACAAAACTGGAACCTTTCCCTTTTTCTCTAACGCATAGATCGTCTTAATTGTTACAAGAAGGGCCTGATAATTCAATTCCAAGGCTTATCAGATATCTAAGACTGGAATCGATCATACATTTTCAACGCCAACTGAAATCAAGAACAAGCATCAAGGCCATTTCTACGCAAGTACCCATTTAAATACAACAAATGTAGAAAGTAAAACAAACTCAATGCTAAGTTCAACAACACTGTGTACCGAGTTATATCCTCCGAAACTAAAGGTTGATTAGTAATAGCAAGGGTTACAGTTCTTCAAATTTTGCTCACTCACCACCATATATATTACACAAACTTCTCAACATGCAACATGAAACATTTTTGCATAAATCACATCTATGAAAATAATAAATCAATTAAAACTCTGATATGCAATCACTGGCAACAACTAAGAAATTTGCATTATGTTTGTATGCATCATGGTAGCCATCAATCATTTTGAGAAATCAGGATGACAACGATCTTCATAAATTTATCTTCTAGATTCCACTAAAAACTATTAAGGATTTGTCAATTCAAGTTAATAATTACAGTCACTTTATGGAAAATTTACAAGAACTCTATTATACAGATTAAATATTAATATAATTTCAATCTTAGAATAGGAGTACAGTAACCGACAACGAAGATGGACCTGGAGATGATCTTCGACAACTGGTGTTTCTTCCGACCTCCCGCTTACTAATCATTGAGACTTCACCGGTACCTCCCAACCAACGCTAGGGGTACTCTTCTTCCCCCTTAGCCCCCCGAGCCACAAAGGGGCCACACACACGAAACCATAAAAACTCTAGCTCCAAGATTGCCTCACAAGGTAAAGTCACCACTCTATCTCAAACTTGGTATCCCAACTCTCACAAGTAAAACCAATCAAAAATAATTCAACATCATAACTTTACCAATAACTAGTGTGGTCCCTTTTTCTTTATAGCTATTTTCTCAGTGACACATCCCCACTTGCACAACTAATTTGCTTTTTAATTAATTAATTTAGAATTATTCCTCCTCACACTTGTCACCCTCTCCCTAAGTTGCACAAGTAATTCCATATTTTATTTTAATTAAAAGTCAATTTCCCTCACATTTCCCAAATGCGCTCCTTAAATCAGTCCTAGTTGTCTCTTTATTCCTCTTATTCCCATTTAATGACTGAGGCCTTACTAATCTGATTTGAGTTAAAATAAGAGTCTTCTTCTAGTTAAAATAGTGTAGCTAGACTCTAGATACCATTCTATGCGTACACATATTTTCTCAGCTTTATTCCTTTATTATCTTAAATTCCAATTTGGTATTTTCTTGCACACATGTGTATTAATCAAATCTTTAGGTTTATTTCGCCTTACTTAANTTGCACACATGTGTATTAATCAAATCTTTAGGTTTATTTCGTCTTACTTAATTCTTAAATTGATTTACCCCATCCCTTTTTAATTTAGTTAATAATTTAGTTTAGTCTCCTTGCAAGAACTTAGACTTAGGCTTAATTTCTTTGAGTAGGCTTAGAATTTCATTTGGGATTTACAATTAATAAATTCATTTTAAAAATAATTAATTACATTCGACAAGGCCTAAAGATTTTTCAAGGTTTAATTATTCTCTCAAGGTTTCCTAGGCCACCTAGATTCATTGACTCAAGCTTTAATTACGGGACGTGCCCTTCAAGACACAACTCCATGCTCCAAGGGTGCCACTTGCCTTTGACTAGTTTTGGTAGTTGTCCAACCTTTAGAGTCAACACTCCATTCATGCGACCTTGTAAGAGACTAAGGGATTCTAAGGAATAAGGACTCCACCTTATTGCGTGCCCCTTAGAATCTTCGTGAGCGACTATCTCAGTCTGCCCTCACGACATCATGGACCTCTCGAACTAGGTAATCGTTAACCTACAATTCAAGCCACGACGAGAGTGATAGTAGGCCGTGACAGGGATGGTGCCACACCTCTTCGTCAATATCTGGTTTTGTGTGCATGATCCCTTTACTCCATATGTGAGTCAGATTTGCAAGCATTCGTCATCTTGCATTCATTAACAAAGCACTGTCCACTGTCCACTATCATCTGGCACATATGCATAAAATGAAATACTCAAACAAAACACGATCCACTCCCTGTCTCAATCTAGAGTCCAAGCAGGTCCATTGATGCCAGCGACATCCATAATCTAGAACGTGCCCTGCACACTCATGTAAACTCGTCAATAGCATCTGTCAATACATATATATCAAATGATAATAAATCACAACCATCAACATCATCATAAAATCCACAATCGAAACAAATAACCATGTACTATAACTGGATCACTTGCACATAAGTGTCCTCAAAGAATAAGTTGATAACATGTGCTCGCGAGAGTGGGATGTTACATACACCCCCTCTTGTTTTAAACTTCGTCCCGAAGTTGTTCAATATATAAAATGCAGTAATAAAATTATCTGACACGATCTATATGTCTAATCTATCAAATAAGTAAGGAAATTGCTGATGCATATCATATGCATCCTCTCATGTAGATGAGTGTGGACTATAATTGTCCCACTGGACCTTGACCTGATCGACTATTCAACGTCGTAGTTGTCGAATGTGATGGTCAAGAATGCGGATTGGCTCCGCTGTGAGAGCACCCTCGTCCGACACCTGCAAAGAACTCATGCCAATCACATGTGTAGGATCACTAACATAATGTCTCAAAACAGATACATGAAAAACATCGTGGATACGCCTCAAAGAATCATGTAAGGCTAGTCTATAGGCCACACGTCCTTTCTTTTCCACAACTTCGAAAGGTCCCACAAACCTAGGGAGAGATTTTAGCACCCTTTCCAAACTTGATCGAACTCTTGTGCGGTTTTACCCGCAAGAAAATTCGATCGCCAACTTCATAATTGTGGTCAACGCGATGCACATAAGCGTAACTCTTCTTCCAATCTTGCGCTTCTTTAATATTTTGTCTTATTGTTTGCATTTGTTCTTCCATTTATTGGATCACTTCTGGTGCCACCAAGACCCCATCCTCAAGTCTATCCTAGCTCATTGGCGTCCGACACGGTCTCCATTATAGAAACTCAAACAATGCCATCTTAATGGTACTTTGATAGTTGTTGTATGCAAACTCTACCAGTGGAAAAATTCTTCCCAACATTTCTGTTGGTCCATTACATACATACACACCATATCCTCCATAGTTTGGTTCGTTCATTTTGTCAACCCGTCTTTCTCTGGGTGATAAGCTGTACTAAAGTTCAGTTGTGTCCCCAAAGCCTCTTGGAAACTGGTCCAAGATTGTCCTGTAAACACCGATCCTCTATCGGATATGATCCTTTTTGTCACTCCATGCAATCTCACAATCTCGCTGACAAAAACTCTAGCTATGTCTGGTGCATGATATGTCGTACGTACAAGAATACAATGTGCACTCTTTGTTAGAGTGTCCACTACCACAAAAATCGAATCGTGTCTCATTGTCGTTAGTGGCAACCCAACAATGAATTCCATCAAAATGACCTCCCATTTTGATTTCAGAATAACGTGAGGCTTTAATAATCCTGTTGGATGTCTATGTTCATCTTTCACTAGCTAACATTCTAGACATCTTGCCACGTAACTGACAATGTCTGATTTCATTCCCCTCCAGTAGAATAATTGCTTAAGGTCTGCCTTCATCTTCATGACTCCTGGATGAGCCATGTACACAGTGCGATGCGATTCACTTAAGATCAATCTTCTTAAGTCGTCGTTAGACGGTACATAAATTCTATTGTTATATCTCAACAATCCATCATTGTCCAATGTATATCCTTCAAACTTCGGTGCCATCATGGTATCTTGTCCAATATTTTCTTTATCTTCCTTGTAACAGTCATCATCTCTCTGTAGCACTAGAATATTTTCTCAAAGATTTGTCTCAAGAGGTATTACCGAGAATATGCGCGGTCTTCGACTCAACGCATCTACCAGTCTGTTCACCGTTCCTTTAATGTAAGAAATCTCAAAATCATATTCGCTAAGTAATTCTGACCAACGCCTTTGTCACACGTTCAAGTCACTCTGTGTGAATATGTGCTGTAATCCACAATGATCTGTCTTTAATTTGAATTTTCATCCAATCAGATAGTGTTTCCAAACTCTCAAGGCATATACTATGGCCAATAAATCCAAATCATGCATTGCGTAGTTCTCCTCATGCTTTCTTAATTTCCTTGAGATGTAAGCGATCACTCGACCATCTTGCATCAATACTCCACCTAAAACTTCCTTGGATGCGTCCGTGCATACCAAGAATTCTTTGTCCATGTCGGGGAATTTTAGTATCGACATTGTCATCAACAACTCCTTGAGCCTTTGAAGTGCTTCCGCGCATTTCTTTCTCCATAAAAACTTCTTGTTTTTCTTCTGCAGTTCCGTGATCAGATTTTCTATCTTTGAAAAACTTTCGACGAACCGTCGGTAATATCCTGCTAAAAACATAAAGATGCGTACTTCTTGTACATTTTTCGACGCATTCCATTCCATAATATCCTCTACTTTCGCTGGATCCACAATGATACCTTCACCAGATATGATGTGCCCTAAGTAATGAGTCTTCGATTGGTAAAGAGAACATTTCGACAGTTTCCCATATAATTTGTTTTCTCGTAAACACTGTAGTACCAAGATTACATGTTCATCATGTTCTTCTGTCGTCTGAGAATATATCAGCATGTCATCGATAAATACTTGAACAAACTTGTCCAAGTATTTGCAGAACACCCCATTCATCAAGCTGATGAATACTCCCGGGGCGTTTGTTAGTCCAAATGGTAGAATTGTAAACTCATAGTGTCTGAACCTTGTCTTAAATGCAGTTTTAGGAATATATTCCTCTTTAATTCATAACTGGTGATATCTTGATCTCAAGTCAATCTTTGAAAAAAAAGTTGATCCAGGTGGATATCGGTGGCTACCCACCTCTTCCAACTGGCTCAAAACAATTTTCTGGCAATTTTGGCAATTTACTATTTTTAGTAGTTTTAACTTCCGGGGCCATTTTGAGGGCCTAAATAAAGGTTTTTTGGGATCAACCCAACTCAATGATATCCTACAACATGATTGAGGACCCAAAATGAATCTCCTCGACGATACCTTTCCAAGGGTCTATCACATGCCTAAAACAGAGATCGTATGCAAAAGTTACGACCCCAAGATGTTAATGTACTAACTTACCCAAACGGGGCCCACATGAATTTTGGCGCTTCATCTCCTAGGGTTAGGTTTTTGGATGTCTAGGGTTTTTGGCATTCCTGTTTATTGTAAAAAGGCCTTCAGAGCCTCATTGTAACCATCTTCTTGTGAATGAGCGCAACTGTCACATCTCTTCTCAGAGATAAGCCACCACCATTCCTACAAGCTTGTTTCCACTGCATTTTACAGTTTCAGCTTATTTCGTTATTGAATAGAAAACTAGTTTTACTATATCTCTGTTATTTTGTGTTAAGCACTTGTTAATAATCTGTAGTCATTTCATTCTTCTCATAAAATCCGGATCAACAACTGTTCCTTTCATTTGATCAAACAAATCATCTATTCTTGGCAACAAAAACTGGTTCTTGATTGTTTCTTTTTTCAATTGACGGTAGTCAATACAAAGACTCCACGATCCATCCTTCTTCCTTACAAAAATAACAGGCGCACCCCAAGGCGACATACTTGGACGTATAAGTCCCAAGTCCAACAATTCATTCAATTGCATTTTCAACTCCTGTAACTCAGGCATTGACATTCGATAGGGCGTTCTTGCTTTCAGTTCAGTTCCAGGTTTCAAGTCGATTGTAAACTCCAACTCTCTTTTGGGCGACAAACCTGGTAACTCTTCTGGAAGCACGTCTGAAAACTCTCATACTACTGGAAGGTTTTCTAATCCTTCCACCTCACCTTTTTCGTTTAGTGCTAAGATTGCATATAACTTACATCCCTTGCGCATTCCCTTCTGTAGTTGTAGGGAAGAAATGAACCTCAAGGACACTCCCTGGTTTCTTCCTACAATCATTCTTCTTTGTCCCACATCATTTGTCAAACTTAACCATTTCGTTTTACAGTTGAGTATCGCATCATGCGATTCCAACCAGTCCATACTGATCACTATGTCATAAGATCCTAATATTGTGACATATAGGTTGGCCTTCGTTACAAAATATCCCAAGGTAATGCTACCGTCTACAACCCTTCCTCCAACCTTCTGCTTGGAACCCGAAGCCATTTCTACGTATGTAAACTCGTCTTGCTCAACTGCCTTTACCTTAATTCTTTTTAGCGCTACACTAGAAATAAATCTCTCTGTAGCACTTGGATCTATCAAAATACTAAAAGTTTGGTTGGCGATTCTACCTGATGTCTCGAGCACAGTGGAATAGTGATCAGCATGGCGGTTATACACCGCTGCATGAATCCTATGGGCCTTGACCAAATCTCCAACTATAGTGTGTCCTGTTGATCCGACCACTCTGGCCTTCTCAGTCAGATAGTCTCACTGGTAATGTGGCTCTCCACAGGTCCAACATCCAGTCTTTGGTCCAACACTCCTGGTCCCTGAAGTAGAAACTGTTGGCCTACCAGTCTGAGCTCCTGGTCTGTTCTATTGAACATGCCTAAACTGCTGCTACTGTGGGTGGCGCTACTGTTGATGAGGTGGTCCCCTATAGGGACTCCTCTACTAAGGAACCGGTCATCGCGACGTCGTGAACATGGGTCTTCTAGACGTATCTTGATACCCTGATGTCTGTCTGAGTGGTGTCTGATGCTGCTGCACTATTGATATCATCTGTCTAGTCGGTCTTGCATGAGTCCTACCCTGACCCTCGGTGGTCAGCTCTTCTTCAGCTACGAGGGCCTTCTGGACTGCATCGTGCAACATCTAAGGAATTAGGATCCTCACCTTCACACAAATGTTGAAGTTAAGGCCGAGCGCAAACTTGTTGACCTTTAGCTTCTCCATGTTTAGATGTGGAGCATACCTAAGTAGCTCCATAAATATGGACTCATACTCCGACACCGTACGACCACCTTTCCGTAAGGTGTTGAACTCATTGAGTTGGTGCTCAATGAATTCTTCTGACAAATACCTCTCTTGGAACCGTTTCTCGAACAATTACCATGACACATCTTCAACAACCATGTTGAGCTAAGGTAGGAGCGTCTTCCACCATAGAAGAGCACTCCCCTTTAGATGAATTTCATGTTGGAGGTGTAGTCACGAAGTGCAAAGCGCATCACCATGTTCTCCAACCATGCCTCGACGGTTGAGCCGTCCGTGGGACCCATGAACTCGATAAGCTTCACCTTCTCGAGTTCTCTATGAATGATACCACTACCAGCTGGAGCGCATTGTGAACCCTCATTGGGTACATACGCTCTGGCCTCATATCTATCTAGTCGGTTAATCAAGGCCTATGACATTCTCTGGAAGGACCTCATCAAACCAACCACATCCCCCACAACAACCTGCTCCTTTCCAATGACTTATTATTCTCCTTGGGGATTAGACCCCTATGGCATGGATGCTACTGGAGACATCACACCTCCTCCCCTAGCACCACATCATCTACCTCCATGATGTCCTCTAACCATGATTACATGCATGGACAAATTTCAATTTGAATTAGCGATAAGTTATTAATCAAGTATTTAATACACTGGAAGGCATAATGATCCCAAGTCGTACGGTTGAACCCGCTCTTATACCATATGTAACATCCCACCGTTACAACAATAATTAGTGATGTACAATAGGTAGCATCCCACCATAGAGATATTTCTTCAACATGCAGACATGAGTCTTTCTATCTTCAACTTCAAACCCTTGTGGTTGTTCTATATACACTTATTCTTCAATAACACCATTTAAGAAAGATGTTTTCACATCCATCTGGTGCAACTTCCAGTTCATTTTGGCTGCAAGAGCTATGATGGTTTTGATAGAAGTGTATTTGGTAACAGGAGAAAATGTTTCTTCATAGTCAATACCTTCCTTTTGAGAAAATCCATGTGCCACAAATCTTGTCTTATGTTTTTCAATACTTCTGTCTGCTGCATGCTTTATTTTGTATATCCACTTCGAAGATACCACATCTTTGTTCTTTGGTTTGGGAACTATTTCCCACACATAAATCTTCATAATGGATTGATATTCTTCTGTCATGGCATCCATCCATTCTTTCTTATGAACAACTTCTTCAAAGAAAGTAGGTTCCTTCTCTATGAGATCGCACATCAAAGCCACATAGCTGGAGAATGACTTAGGCTTCTTGATTTGTCTCATGGTTCCTTCTGGGGCACCATACTTCTCTGCATCCTGAATAATTTATCTAGCCCAAGACGACTTTCTCTTTTGAGAGATAGTCATACGGGGAGGTTCTTGAGATTCAATTATATCATGATCTTCTGGAATCTCATCATCAAGGGTAATTGCAACTTCCTTCACAGGTTCTGCAACTCTGGGAGATACAGGTTCTTCTTCATATAATTATTCAAGCTGGAATTTCATTGATTTTTTGAGTGATGCATCTTCATCAAAGGTTACATCTTTGTCGATCTCAATATGATGGTATCCTGGTTTGTAGATTCTGAAGGCCTTAGAGACCTCACAGTATCCAACAAAGATTCCCTTCTTTCCTGAAGAATCCAACTTAGTTCTCTTTTCTTTTGGAATGTGTACAAACACTGGAAAGCCAAATATTTTGAGATGGATTACTTCTTGCTTCTTTCCGGTGAACATTTCTTCGGGAATTTTGAATCCAAGTGCAGTATGGGATAATCTGTTCTGGATATATACTGCTGTTCTTGCTGCTTCAACCCACAAGTGCATTGGAAGATCTTGATCATGAATCATAGTATTTACTGCTTCCATAATCGTTCTATTCTTTCTTTCCGCTACACCATTTTGTTGAGGATTATAGAGAGTGGTGATCTCCCTCTTAATCCCAACATCTCTGCAAAGGTTTCCAAATTCATTTGAAGTGTACTCTACTCCATTGTCTGACCTGAGTATCTTGATTTTCCTTTTGGAGAGGTTTTCTACCAAGGTTTTGAATTCCTTAAACTTCCTAAGTACTTCATATTTTGATTTTAAGAAATAAATCCACGTCTTACGATTGTAATAATCAATGAAAGAGACATAGTATACATACCCGCTTAGAGAGGTTGATGGAATTGGACCACATACATCTGAGTGGACAAGTTCCAAGATTCCTTTTGATTTACTATCGCTCTTTGGAAAAAGATTCTTTGTGTTCTTTCCTTGTGTACATCCCTTGCATACTCCTTCATGATCAACTTTTAATTCTGGTAAACCTATAACTACCTTGCTTACATATTGTAAGGCTTTGTAGTTGATGTGAGCTAGTCTTCTATGCCAAAGTTCACAAGGGATTTCAATAGAGTGAGTCAAGGATACATTTGAGTGAACTTTTAACTTGTACAAACCACCTTCTTCTATTCCAATAACAACTGCATCTTCTATAGTTTTTCCTTTGGACCACATAAGAACTTCACCATATACAAATGCAACCCTGAAACCTTTATTATCTAGAGAAGAAATAGAAAGTACATCCTTCATTCTCATTGGAGTTCCTGAATCAAGTTTGTAGGTGGCTTCTCCCAATCCTTTGTTTGGGTACTGATAATCATCTCCAAGTGAAGCTTTCTGGGAGGAGGTTTTCTCTACAAGGCTGGAGAGAGTGTTCTTTTGACCTATCATGTTCTTGGAAGCACCACTATCTATGAGCTAAGTATCCTCTCTAGGTGTCACAGATCCCGAGAGAGCGGAACACAAAACATATTCTTCAATCTATTCTTTAGCGAACTTCTTGGCTGGCTCATCATCATCAGCTGCATGGGCGTGATGTCTTTTGTTATTTCTTTCCTTCTAGCAGGACAATTCTTAGCAATGTGTCCCATCTTATCACATTGATAAAACTGGTAGGAGGAGTAATTTTTTTCCTTCCTCTAACCCTTATGATATTTATGGAATCTTTTTGAAGAGTGAGATTCTTTATGAGAGTGAGTCTCCTTTTAAAAATGAGATTTCCCTTTCCACCCTTAGCATGAGAATCTAGGGCTTGATATTCATCTCTTATTAGAATGGCTTCTCGGTTAGCCACTCATGCTTCCTCTTGAACACATTCTTCCCATAAGTTGTCAAATTGGAGTTTCTCTTTTCTTGCACAAATGGTTTGGATGAAGGAATCCCAAGGTATTGTGAGACCATTAAGAGTTGTCATCACGAGTTTGTAGTCATCTATCTTATCTCCAATTTTCTTCTAACTGTTCCTTGAATTGAGAAACCCTAGAGAAATATTCTTGAACTCTTTCTCCTTTTTTCATTCTTGTATTATTGAGTTGGGTTCTCAAGTTCATTTTCCGGTTGATGTTCCTTCCTTCATACATTCTGGTTAGGGCATAAAACATATATTTTGTAGTATTTTTAGAAGACACTTGAGGGATCAAGTGGTCTTTAATAGAGTGTGCAATTATCCTTTTAGCCTTAATCATATCCTTCTTGTACTTCTCTTTGGCTTCATCTTCTTCGGGCTTGGGTACATTTTATTTTATTAATTTTACAAGGTCATTCTCTTCAAGAATGAGTCCAATTATGTACTTCCAGACATAAAAATCTTCCACACCTTCTAAATTGTGAACAAGATTGGTGCTTGCAGACATTTTGACTCGGGGCTAAGAAAATGACTAGAAAATGAAAGTGCTCAAAAAATGAAACTGAACTTACTAGGAGACGCGCTGGGCTAAGGCGAGTTTACTGGAGTTGATTGTTTTAGAAAAATCCAAGTTTTCCCCCTGAAACTGGACTTGCGTACTTATGGATTGGTGCTTCTGGTACTGGTTTCCTGGTTTTTTGGTACCAGTCAAAACTAGGGTTTGACTTTCCAGACAATCCAATCACTGAATTTTTTTTTTCAAGCTGCCAAAAGATGCACTAGGGCAGGGTGCACTTCCCAAGGTGGTTCTTGGTCAAAAATTCCTCTTCAGTAAAAAGCCCTAATTTTCTTGTATGGCAATAGAGACGTCTAGATACCCAGTGAAAGATGCTCTATTTAGTCAAGCTCTGATACCATGTTAAGTTTTTATTGTTGTTATTAGTTTATTTCAAAATTTCACGAGCATTCAATGCATTTCCAAAACAACAGTATAAAGAGGATCACTGAAAGAAACACAATCACAAGGTGCACAAAATTTTATCATGGGAAACCTTCATGGGGAAGAAAACCCAACAAAAATTTCCTCAATAATAGATTTCCAGTACAATGCCAAGACTAAGACCAAAACACCAAAGATAGACCAAGACCAAGCATGCGGCTCTCTTCTCCTTCGTTAGAATTCTTCCTACAACTGCAACCATCTTCAAGATATGTGCACTCGATGATTGAGTGAGTGTGTTCAAATGAGATACCAACCTCACATATAAATACAAGTGTGAGATGGCGCTAGAGTTGTGACTCTTCACTTGGTGGAGCCGACTTCTCCTAGAAGTGGCTAAAACCACTTTACAATTACTAGGGGACAAATTTACAAATACCACCATGAAAATACATGTTTGACCAATCCACAAATGGGGATTTGATCTTATACAAGACCTGACTTGATCAATCCACAAAAGTGGATTTGATCTATACAATAATAACTCAAATATAATTAGAATATTCTTTGAAGTTACAATATTTCAACAGGCATACCTCCAATTTTTTTTTTTAAATGATGAAGGTTTTTACAAGGAAGCAGTGAGTACATTTTCGGTGAAGGTTTTAAGTTTAAGTGATGTACATAAGAGAGATCAAAATATTCCTTCCAAAACTCGTATGAAACAAATTAATGTTTTTTGGTTAAAAGGAATTAAATGCTTAAGGGAAATGGTGTCTGAATGTGATGCCATTAACAATAAGAGGTGAGGTATTTTTAAAACTTGTTGATTTGACTAAGGAACTTGAGGGTCCACATTTAATTATGGACACAATGCTCTTATCAAAAGAGAAATTACAAGAACAATTGAATGCCTAAAAAATTGTCCGGGCTAGTGAATTTAATAACTCAATTGAGTATTTTGAAGAAGAATTAGAAACATGGTTAGTTTGGTATGTGAACAAGAATGAAGACATTGAGGACACACTCCATCAATTGAGCCTTGATATAAAAGAACTAGAAAATGAATTATTTGAAACCAAGACTAAACATGAGATGATGGTTTCTCCTATGAGAGAGTATATTGAACAATGGTTAAGGAAAACCTTGGTTAGAATAACTAAAACAGATCAACACAAAGTCGGTAATACATTTATGCCACCTCCAATACCACAACAATCTATTAAAGAAACTACAACAAGCAGATAATGGGTCAGAACTTCCATCATAGTAAGTCAAGTATTCACTTAGTTTTTCTTTCACCTCTTTTTCCTCCTTAGTTAGTAGTCACTTTTCCTTTCCTCTTTTAGATTTTGTGAAAACCAAAGGTTGAACCCTGTTTGTCTCCTTTTTTTATTCTAGGTCTCTCTTTCATTTCATGTTCCGCAGGAGCCCAATCCCAATTCTCTTTTAAGAGAAAATGAAATTTACTTTGTATGAACTTTCAGACATTATTATTTATTTTTTTGCAAAGACATCTATTGTTT
>SNQJ01S0121153.1:23613-50688 GCA_010110895.2 Picea sitchensis
GTTTTATATTGTTTTGTTTTAATATATATATTTTTTTATTTTAATTTTTTAATAATTATTAATTATTAATATTTTTTTATATTTAAATCTTTTATTAATGTTTTGTATTAAAATAATATTTGTTTAATTTTAATTTATTATTACACTAACCTAATGTCTAACCTAAAAAAACTAACCTCACTACTAATTATTTAAATTATTAATTTAATTAGTTNTTTTATTTGTTTTATATTGTTTTGTTTTAATATATATATTTTTTTATTTAATTTTTTAATAATTAATAATTATTAATATTTTTTTTATATTTAAATCTTTTATTAATGTTTTGTATTAAAATAATATTTGTTTAATTTTAATTTATTATTACACTAACCTAATGTCTAACCTAAAAAAACTAACCTCACTACTAATTATTTAAATTATTAATTTAATTAGTTATTAAACTAAGTAATATTTTATTTAATTGTTTATCCTGGGTTATCTAAGTTTGTTTTATTGAGGGAAGAATGGAGGGAGAACGATGAAGTGGATGGATGGAAAGGGGATTAGAGGCACTTCAGTAGATGGGTTAGGAAGGATTAAGTGGATGATGCAAGAGGAAGATGAGTGAAGCATGATGCAAAATGGAGGGGGAAGCGAGGCGAGTCAGCAACCCAGGAGCTTCATTATTAGATCAATGAATGATATCCGAATCATGATATTTCCTATCATTATAGGACCCTAACATGGGATAGGGACATTTTTTAGCGAAGTTTCCAATTTTTCCATAGTTGAAGCATTTGAAAGGTAACTTCCCTTTGTATTTTCCAGACCCTTTCTTGAGTTTTCTTATAAATTTTCCCTCTTCTTCATCTAATAGATCTGAGTGATTTTCATTTGGCACATGCTTATGGTTCCTTGTTTCTTTTGATTCTTTGAAGGTTGTTTCGCTTTTTTGATGACTTTTTTTCCCCGTTCTCATTTCATATGCTATAAGAATCCCATGAAGTTCATTCGTTGTAAGGTTGTCAAGGTCTTCTCGATCTTCCAACGTAAATACCTTGCCATCATATCTCATTGGTAATGATATCAACAACTTTTGTACAATAATATTGTCTTTTAGCTCTTCTCCCAATGCTCTGACTGAATTGACTATTTCATCCACTCTTTGAAAATATTATGCAATATTTTCTTCCTCTTTCATCTTCAGACTCTCAAACTTCCCTCTTTGTGTTTGAAGTCTAGTTTGCTTGACCTTTCCAAATACTTCATAGATGATCTTCAGTTTATCCCAAATTTTCTTTGTTGATTTACAGTGCATCACTTTTACAAATATAGGATTTTCTAATCCTCCAAGAATAACATTAACATCTCTTGAATTGTCATTGCAGAGCTTCTTTGTAGTAGTATCAGCAGGTGGTGTATATGGAGAAATGTAACCAATTTTAGACAGATTTGCAGACATCACAGCCAAGGGCCATCAGATAGCTTTTCATTCTTATACTCCATAAATCATAATCATTTCCTTTAAACAGTGGTGCTCTGTTGGAGGAAATTTCACATTGTTGATCCATTGGATCTCTTTAGAATCTAACTTCTAGTGGTTAAACTGTGGTGAAGGCACTTGCTCTGATACCAATTATTTAAATATTGGCCAATAATGAGAGGGGGGTGAATTAGTATTGCTTCTTCTTTTAAAATTTTAACAATTATTAATTACAAAAATTATTAATTATAACAACTAATCAACAAGAATGTACTCAATACAAAAATTTAAATATAACAATAACAAGTATAAGTTACAATTGTGTGAGAGACACTGATCTCTCTTTTTCTAAGCACGAACTCAAGGAGACACCAATCAACTGGTTTTAGAGCACCAACTCCCTTGTTTCAGAGCACAAACTCAAGGCAACAACAACTCCCTTGTTTAAGAAAACCAACTCTAGGAAGCACCAACTCCCTTGTGAAACATGCTTTAACCTGCAGAGGATTGCAATCCTCTCGATCTCCTTCCTACCATCCTCACTACATAAAATGTTTACAGTTTCTTTCTTGGACTCCGCTCTGTTGATGTAGACTACATAAACACTTTTCTTCTTACCATTTATCTCTATTTATATAGTCTCTTGAGAGGTATATGATATGGAACCAATGTGTCTTTTTGTGAAAAAGAAAATGAACCAATGTGTATTTTTAATAACAAAATATTGCACCTCTTCATTTAATTAACACAAGTGTTGACTTTTGTGTTTATTAATTGATTTTAATTTGAAAAGGTGTCCAAGTCAGACAATGACTTTCGTATGAATATTCTGGAGAGATGAAAATGAATTTTAAAATTCTACGACATGGGTTTTGTGCAGAACGTGCTCAAATAGCCGAATCATGTATAGTTTCCCTATAAAATGTGTGAGGTGGATGGTACATGAGGTTATTTGAAGTAAACTTGCCCAGATTTACTATTGTGACCGCCTTCTAAACTTTTCAAATGAAGCATAGACTTCAACAACATAGATTTGGTCACATATCCACATTCCTCCTTTAACAACAAGCTAATTGAGTGGACTCAAAAATTATTATAGCATATTTTAAACGGTGTCTTTGCTTCCACATTTGTGTTGAATCTGGGAAAATTTTCACGTCCAATCCTATAGCGTGGAGTTACAACTAGTTATAGAAATCATCATGTAGTGTGGATTTGCAACATAATAATTGAAATGAGTTGCATCACTAATATTGTAGCATGGAGTTGCAGTGTGGGAGTTGCAACAAGTTGCACACTTAATCTTGTAGCATGATATGATAATTTCTGAGAATTTGATCCAGTGATCTAACGATCACAATGAGATCTCTCATGATTTTTCTCACACCTTCTTGGAGGCAATTCTCATAAAAGACCTTATATGGCTTGAGAGATGATATTTTGGCCTTGCTTTCATTCACTTGAGAATGGAAGACAATGATCTATAGCTTTTATAACAATATTCTTCGAGGACTAAGTAATGAAGGATCTGTGAAGCATACCCCTGGTTGTACTCTATTGAAGCACCAAATTTGACCCTTTCTTCTTGTATTAAGAGAACAATAACTTATTTTTGAGGTTCCATTGTAAAGGTCTTCCAATGATATCTTCATGGAGTGAAAAGCCCTTCACTTTTGTTCAATTGCTTCTTCCTTGAATGGATGCCAGTAACATAATTCAGCATAAATGTTTGCTAGGATATTGATATGAATACATTAAACATTAATCAAGTTCTCGATGACCATATTTATCCTCTTTTCGTCAATGCCAACAACTTACACTATGTCCAATATTGACCATATTGGTCTCCTTTGAAACACCATGTCCAACATAATGTTCCCTCTCACAGCCCTACCCCTAATTGTTTTTTCTTGTTTATATATTACTACCACCTACCATAATAGATAATTTCTCATTAGTTAGTTTATTAGTCTACACATATTAATTCATGTAAAATGAAAGTTTATGTCCAATCCACTATCTAAAGTGTCGAACCCTACTTTGATACCATATGTAATGCCTGCAAATGTTGCCACAAAATGCCATATTTTTTTACATTGCTGAGATATTCAATTTACGACAATAACAACTATGAATTTAAGATAACCATATTCAACATTAAGACAATTTATAGTAAAGAAAAATAATATAAATCCTATACAATGTTATGATAATTATCAGTGATACCAAAATAACGTACAACAAATTGATTGACAATTTGCATGGAATTCAATAACATAAAAACACAATATAATATAATGAAAATTAATATCTCCCAACCCTGCAACATCCTACACCTATAGGGTTAGGAACTTCAAGACACATAATCATCGCTCGTGATCCTTGATTCTTCTGATTAATTTTGACCATTTAAGATCTCAAGACTGACAATTGTTATGAAGTTATTGAATATATATATAAACACTAATCTAATAAATAAGAGCTAAATTACTTTACAAAATATCTATGCACACAATAATTCCTCAATCCACTTATTCGATAGTCAAATTATAATAAGGTTCAACCAACATTATACATTAATCTAAAATGTCATCAACTATATATATTCAAAATTTCTAATAATAATTATTCCATTCTTAGTACAATTTACATTGTTTCACATGATGGAAAAAGAAAATTTATCGCAATTGTTACATAAACACCTCATAATTTCAACTTACGCAACAATTTGTGCTAGAAGTAAACATTTTGTCAACTTTAAATGGAGCATAAAAAATCACCCTTTTAACTAAGATCCAACAATAGTTTGTATAGGTACAACACCTTGCGCAAGTTGCGAATAAGTTATATCCTATTTGTGAGTTGTGCAAGGATGTTATTTGAATAGAAACAAGCTTTATTACAGCATAATTAATTAGTTTATATTATTTTCTGATAAATAATTCGTTCATGAATATTCCAAAAGCAATAGTTAACATTTTTAGAAAAATTATAATTTAAGTCTTTGATATTCACCTTGCAATTTAATTTGTAACCTTAATCAAAACCAACATTCTAAATTTCATCTTACACCCTATTTATTATTATCAAAGTTGATTATAATTATCCTATGAATAATTTTACCTACAAAGTTGTACTTTAATATTGAAATTATAATTATATTTAATTACAACATTTATATCAAGTAACCTAATTATAACTATATTACTTTTATACAATGATAATAATTAATGCTAATCATAACTTATAACAAATGATTTAAGAGTATTCACAAAATAAAAGTTTAGCTATCATCGCATCCTCAACCATAACCTCAAGGTCTATATTAGAATTTTATTCCTTAATTGTAATTATTACATTCAATATCAAAATTTTGTATTTACCCATATTGTAAATTCTACTTTGCACTATTAACATATACTATATTTAGGAGAAATCCATTATTTATTCGCCATCGATAACTCACATGGGATATTACATGGTTCATTACTCAATTGCATATATTTAACGACATTGTTAATTAGTTTTGGCCCATTAGAGAATCTTAGAATATGGATCATGTTGCCACCATCGTAATCATTGGAATTGGGTTAAGGCCCAATGAGTTATTAGTTCAAATATACTTTCTTTTTATAAGAGAATACATGAAATGTCCAAACATGAAAATATTGGATTAATCTAACTTCTTAATTTAAGTGCTAATATTTATAAAGACACTTTAACTTTTGCTTTAAAAACTCCCATTGACGAGATAATGTCACTTGTTCTAAATTTTGAACCCTTTTTTCTAGGACATTCGAATGGAAGGTTTTGCAGGTATCTTCATTCTATTTATATGGATGTGAAGTTGAATTCAAAAAGGAAAACATGCCCATATAAAAAAAATTTACCTTGCTTGAGAGGATTTGAAACTTCTATGTTAATTACTTTGACAAAATCATAAATATTTCTTGACACATGTTATATATTATTTATTCAAGCTATATATATTAATGGTTAAGAACGTCCTTTTAAGAGGTCACAAGTTCAAATCCAGAAGGGGTAGGGTATTTAGACCTTTATAGAATTTATGAATAAAATTCTTGAACAGAAGGATCTCATACACCAATTTGATGTCTAGCTTAGTCATGACCTTAAAAATAGATTATATATATATATATATATATATATATATATATATTGAAAGTTAAATTTGTTTTTAAGAAACAATTAGGGCGAGCTAGCCAAAAGATGACAAATTGGAGAGAAAATTAAGGTAAGGTTAATAGAGGTATGAGTTAACACCCCACTCCGATATTTATCACAGATTCTAGAACCCATCGGTAAGCATCCTACTAAGACAATGTAATAAAGATGTCTTTCGCCTTGAGTTTCACTCCAATGCATGGGGACCAACAAATATCAAAGCTTAAAATTTTGATAACGCTAGTTAGCTATTAAGAGTCTGATTCTTTAGGTTAAGAGTTGGTAATCCTTACACTGAGGAGAGAATCCATAGTTCCTCGAATTAAAAATCATTGGATCTCAACCAATATAGGGTTGATTCGAATTAACTCCAGTTGTAATAAATTATTGTATACAGGAAGATCCTATAGTTAATTGTCTCTCAACATCCGGAGAGATGCGTGGAAGATTTGTCTGAAGGATTATTAGAAGTGTGTGTTAGGGTCCTAACCCGCACATAGGTAGATCAATATATTTGGATGTAATAAAGGTCAATATTAATAAGGCCTTTCAATANCCCGTGAACATTGTTTTTTTAATCGAAGTGTTATTTTTGTTGTTGTTCTTATATCATTTATGTGTTATTGTGGAGATTATGTTGGTTATATTACTGTCATTCTTCCATTTCTAGCATTTTATTTATGTTTTGCATATTTTAATATCTGGTATCTTGCAGTGTGTTACATGCCTTCCTCCAACGCAGTGTTATTACCACCCGAAATTTTTTAGACAAGACAACTATACACTAGATAAAAATAACATCGATTAGATTTCATATTGACAATATCTTTATTGACTTCATAGGTATAGGTAGGGTTTTATCAACAAGGTTCTCTCAGATTGGTAGACCATTGACACTAGGAGAGATGGAATTGAGCTCGCCTATTCAAACCTAGGAGTAGTTAATAGTAAGGTAATGGGTTGTAAATAATATATGCCACTCCCATTATTTTGTTCGGAATTTATGCTTAGATGTCAAGGGAAGATTAGACCCAACGATATATTTAGATTCTGAGTTCTTCACACGTAAAATCCACTGTTATCAGGAAACAAGGCACATAATGAGAATTACATGACTTTAATGTCACGTCAGGTTTTCAATAGTAGAAGGTTAAAATCTAGAGATTGGGTACCATTTCAAGAATCATGTAACCAGAGGTCAGTCACACTTCAATTCAACAGTCGAATTTAATCATAACACATTAATGAGCCCTTAGAAACTATCGCAGAAATCGAGGTACACATAATCTATGTTTTAACAATGAGAAAGGATCATAGATCTGGAATGAAGTGGAGTAAGTTTCAAGTAAAGTTATTAGAATTGATTAAATGCAGTAAGGAAGAAAATGTATAGACAGTTTCTCCAACTTCCATAAAACAACTTGATGTAGACCCCCAACCTCAGCAGGGTCCACTGACCTCCCGATCTCTGGATCGTTCCAAATTCTGAGATGAAGTGGCTCTTCGGGCTCCTGTTGGAAAAATTTGAACAAATCCACAGGTCCCTTTGTCCTCTGGCACAGGCCTTGAGAAAACCTATGCACGTGCTCAACTTTCAGTGCTCTTCTCTATTCTGAACTAACCCACCTTTCGCGTTTCAGGGTTTCGGGACTCCTGCATGTGAGCTCTCCTAGGCTCCGTGTCCTTCCAACTCCCGGTATCCGAAACGCCGAAAAGGGATTAACGGCTCTGGGTTCTCCCTTAGCCTCCGAATTCTTTCGGGTTTTCGTGTTTCTTGATTTCAGCCACAACGATTCTAGGTCCTTCAAACTCGTAGATCCTGAAATGTCGAAATCTACCTGTGACCACAGTCCACTTTTTGGGATTTTGGAATTCACGATTTCGTGATTCTGGATGCAGACGGTTCTTGGTCCTTCAACCTCTTGGGTCCCGAAATGACGAAATACTACCCCTTGAGAGAACTTTTCGGGGTTTTCCCCGAACCTTGACCGCTCACCACGTGTCCTCCTTGATGGATGGTCATAGTCCTTTCGCGAATTCTCCTTTCGTGATTTCAATGACTCTTCACTCTCGATCTCCGAGTTTCTAAATCCCTGAATTCCCGAAATGGATCAGATCTTTCTGGGATTTCTCAAACCAAGAGTCCGCGATGCAGTGACCCCAAAATCTCTTGTCACTCCAATCCCTAAATTCTGATATGGGAATTCTTGTATGAGATCAACAACTGTCATTGATCTGGATGTAATGGTCGCTATCCTTTTTGGGCTTTAGAGTATTGGAAGATACTCGAACCTAATCCCCTCGTTGCTCTGTGAGATCCAATGGCCCACGGGATTTTGCACTTCTCCACGAAGCGTCTCCACCGTCTGTTTCATCTCCTCTCCTGTGCAACCTCCGAGAGGTTAAAATCTGTGCACCTTCCTCCGGATCCGATGACTATCAGTCCTTAGTGCTAGATCTGACAGTCCAGATCCTTTTTCCTATGCACCTCCCAAGGACTAAACCCCATGCACGTATCCTTGATCTAGCATCTCTCAGACCACTGCGCTCCCGATCCAATGGCTGGCGTGATTTCGCGACTTCGGGGTTTTCAACGCAAAGTGCCCCGGCTCCTTGTCATCTTAATTGCCGAAATGCCGAACCCTAAAATGCCGAAATGTCAAAATTTCTCTCCAAAGGGGAATCAACAGCTCCTGTTACTTCTCATCCAATGGTCTCTACTCCTCCAGATTCTTTTGGGTTGTTTGACTTAGAATATTTTTTGAGTCTCGAAGGTCTCGACCTTTGACTCTTCCTCTTGTGAGCCTGGTTCCTTTGGGTCTCATCTCTGTTATAGAAAAACTTCCCCTCCTGAGATTTGTCAACTCATAAACCTCGAAAGGTTTTCTCTATGCGTGTTCTTTTTCACGCTTTCTCTTCTGATCTTATGGGCTTAGGACAAGTCCGCTACCGCACACTCCTTGTGCTACTGAGATTTTGAGTAACTCAGATCTGAAGTATTTCTTGTAAAGAAATGCTTCACACCCTCCTGGAATTCTTTGGATCGATGCACACCTTCCAGAGCCTTTCTCCACAGAGTGTTCAACAACCCTGTGAGTGTCTTCTCTTTGACACTTCCCTTTCCTCAGAACTCAAAATAGAGTTCCCTGGTGCACTCTATGCACTCTCTCACTGCCCTCTTGCCAGAGCTCTACAGAACCTTCAGTAGTTTTGTCCTCCCTGAACTCAAAATAGAGTTCCTTCTTGTGCAATCCTTGCACCTCTGCTGATGAAGGTTAAATGCTATCCCTCTTGAGATTTCTTGAGGTTGTCTCACCTCTCTCAACACACACCTTGCAGACTATGTGCACTCCTTGCACTCAGAATCTCAAATATGAGAAGAAATTGAAACTTCTGAATTACTTCACCAATTATGCATTTAAAACATGAAATGCATAAAAACATGCAAACACATACAGACAATTCATGGTAGGAAAAACTGCTCTTCTATTCATTTAGAAATGCCTATACAAGGTGTTTACAAAGGATGGACTGTAACAAGTCTCATCTCTCTCTCAAGACCTCTCTTCTCTGGTCTCTCTTCCTAACTCTCTACTCTCTAATTTCTTTTACAAAATGAGGGCTCCCATGATCTTATCCTCAACCACCATCTCTAAGCCATCGCTATCACAGAGCGGATCCTACGGCTACATTACATAAATGGATGCCCAGTCCTGACTACATCCTGGGCTTGCTGCAGACAACCATTAAAGGAAACCTAAACCACTATATGTACAAAGGCATGGTCTGGAATTAAAAGCCTTACAACATTTATTGAAATTACGAATTTCAAAATTGATAGGGCTGCGCTTCTCCCTTTCTTCATTAAATGTGTGCTGGATGTGCTAGCTAGCTGGCACGCTGCTAACACGGAGCGATGCTCCTGCATCATACTCCTTAGCTGGAAAAATCATGATATTCTGATCATGAGCTCCTCTTCTCCAGTGTTGAAATTCAACCTGGATCCCAAACTTTCCCTTAGAGTTGTCCATCTAATCCTCTGCTTCGTTGTTGTTGTTGTTGTTGCCCTACTGCTCTTGCAGTCTCCCTTCTACTCAGCTTCTCATTGATGGCAGTCTCTGCTGCTGAACTCAACATCAACCTTCTGATTTCTTCAATTACCTAGTCCAACTGCTCCAATGGATGGCTCTTTGTATGCAGTCTTCTCTGCTACACTTCTTCCCGGCAAATGGGTTGATCAACTAGATCTCCCATGCCATCTTTTTCCTCTGTGGCCTCAACTTGCCATCCTACTGCAAAATTCATCTCTGCAGTTTTATTTTCTTGACTGACCTACTATTCAGTCATCCTCTCTGACAGATTAGCTTCTGCCATTTCCCCTTGTGCTAGTTGAACTCCATCTTCCTCCAGCTGCTCCTCAGACTAGAATTCTCCTTCATCTTCTGTTGCATGCCTCAGCACTGCAATTATCATTTGTTCAGCTCCCTGTTTGAAAATTCTGAGCGATTCCTCGGAATTATCCTCTGCTAACATCTACATGATTGTCTCCTCGTGGCAACCATATACTGGCTCTGGATTTTTCAACCAATCCTCTAACATCTCTAACTCCATTTCCCATGAAGTGAGAATTTTATTTGCATGCTCCTCTTTTGTTGGGGAAAACATTAGTGTTTTCTCCTCCTCTCGCTCTATGACAGTCACTATTGGTTGTCCTTCTTCTGTTGTTGCTTCTGTAACACATACTTTGGTCTCAACTGGGTTGCTTGGTAGGAATACTTCAATTCCCCCAATGATCAGAATGTATTTCTAACCTTCCTTTGTCAACACTCCTTGCTGATCCAAACTTTCCTCTGAGTTCATGAGACTTTCACATAGCCTCATCTTTTCCCCCTTGCCCACTTGGCATCCTAGGAATTTTCCACTACCCACCTAGTAGTGTAGGAGACCAACTGGTCCCATCTTATTGCCCACCTAGAAATCTGAACTTTCACCACTACCCCCTTGGTAGTATGTGAGACCTTCTATTGATCTCTTCCCATTTCCCACCTGGAAACTCGAAAGTTCACTTCTTCCCACCCAACAGTTTATGAGATCAAACGATCCCATCTCCATCAACACTCCTTGCTAACCTGAACTCATCCCTGAGTTTATGAGACTTTCAGAAAGCCTCATCTGCTCTCCCTTGCCCACTTGGCAATATGGGATTTATGCCCTGCCCACTTGGCAGTTTACAAGATCTTCAACAAATCTCATACCATTTCCCTCCTAGAAATATGAATTTCCACTGTTGTCCTCTCGACAGTCTATGATATCCTCCAATGATCTCATTTCAATGGCCACCTGGCAATTGGAAAATTCATCTCTGCCCTCCTGGCAGTTTATGAGACCTGAAACTGATCACTCTTCCTCATCGCTGGGGGTTTCTCCAACTTTTGGCTCACAGATTCAAACTAGATCTGTGTCTCTGAGGTTTTCAACATACCTTAGCCATATTTTCAACAACCTTTGTTGTCTTTTGGCCAACAACTCCTTGACTTGCCACTTCACCTTCTTTTTCATGGGCTATTCATACACCCATCGTGTTCTTGCACTCTGTTGCATTATTAATGCAAGATTCTCCATTCTCACTCTTATCTCAGTGAGTTCCTTGTTAATCTCTACCTTGGTTTTTTGTTGGTGGTCTCCTCTTCCACCACTCTCATGGCTTTCAGTAGCCATTTCCATGTTTCACCTACCCTCCTAGCAAGCGTATGGATCACTCTATGTATGAGAGCATCTCCATCTTCTCCTATAGCTCGCCTGGCTATCTATTGAATGGTGCACACCTTGCAACAATCTTCACAGAGCATCATTACTCTGTCTCCTCCTTCACCTATTGTCTCCTTCGCCTGAAGTCTACAGATGAAAATATCAGCTCTGATACCACATGATAGTGTGTATCAGAGTATTTTCTTTATCTATTCTGCCTCCCTCTGCCTGCAGTCTATAGACAGAAAGTGGCTCTGATACCACATGATGCAAACCCCCTACCTCAGCAGGGTCCACTGACCTCACGGTCTCTGGATCGTTCCAAATTCTAAGCTGAAGTGGCTCTTCGGGATCTTGTTAGAACCCTTTGAACAAATCCACGGGCCCCTTTGTCCTCTGGCACAAGCCTTGAGAAAACCTATGCACGCGCTCATCTTTCAGCGCTCTTCTCTATTCTGAACCAACCCACCTTTCGCATTTCAGGGTTTCGGGACTCCTGCATGTGAGCTCTCCTAGGATCCTTGTCCGTCCAACTCCCGGTATCCGAAATTCTGAAAAGGGCTTAACATCTCTGGGTTCTCCCTTAGCCTCCGAATGCTTTCAAGTTTTCGCATTTCACGATTTCGTGATTTCGGCCGCAACAATTCTAGGTCCTTCGAACTCCTGGACCCCGAAATGCCGAAATCTACCCATGACCACGGTCCACTTTTTGAGATTTTAGAATTCATGATTTCTCCATTCTGGCTTCAAAGGTTTATTGGTCCTTCAACCTCCCGGGTCCTAAAATGTCGAAATACTACCCCTTGAGAGAAATTTTCGGGGTTTTCCCCGAACCTTGATCGCTCGCCATGTGTCCTCCTTGATGGACAGTCCTAGTCCTTTCGCGATTTCGGTGACTCTTCACTCTCAATCTCCTGGTGTCCAAATCCTCGAATTCCTGAAATGGATCAGATCTTTCCAAGATTTCACAAACTGGGAATCCACGATGTAGTGATCCCAAAATCTCTTGTCACTCCAATCCCCAAATTCCGATATGGGAATTCTTGTATGAGATCAACGACTGTTGTTGATCCGGATCTGACGGTTGTTATCCTTTATGAGCTTTAGAGTATTGGAAGATACTCGACCCTAATCCCATCGTTTCTCTGTGAGGTCAAACGGCCCATGGGATTTTTCACTTCTCCACGAAGCATCTCCATCGTCTGTTTTAGCTCCTCTCCTGCGCAACCTCCCAAAGGTTAAAATCTGTGAAACTTCCTCCAGATTCGATGGCTATCGGTACTTGGTGCTATATTTGACGGCCCAGATCCTTTTTCCTGTGCACCTCCCAGGGACTAAACCCCATCCACATATCCTTGATCCAGTGTCTCTCAAGTCACTACGCTCCTGATCCAACAACTTGCACGATTTCACGAGTTCGGGGTTTTCAACGCAAAGTGCCCCGACTCCTTATCATCGTAATTGTCGAAATGCCAAACCCCGAAATGCCGAAATGCCGAAAGTTTTCTCCAAAGGGGAATCAATGGCTCCTGTTGCTTCTCATCCAATGACCGCTACTCCTCCGGATGCTTTCAGGCTTTTTGACTTAGAAGATTTTCTAATTTCCGAAATAAATAAATGATAACACATAGCTTGATGTGATTTCAGTCGATAATTTCATCACAATTCATTCCTTTCAAATCACATGTTGTTAATTAATAATCCTTCATTTTCTTAATTCATCCTAGAATTCTTACTAATGTAGGAGCATCAACCAAGTTAATTTCGATATTGACCCTAGGGGTCACAAACTTAGCTAAGGAATTTGGTTTCCTAATTTTTTATATTTTCTTTGTAATAATTGTACAAGAATCTCTAGAATATATCTTTGTTACATTAGTTTTGATAGGTGTTAATTTTGTTTCTAAGTTTTAGGGGTTGTTTCTCGATTTGAGTTTTGTTGAGACAGCTCGAGATTAGTTGATTTGTGAGATACTCGAGAGATCCAAGATATAGTTTTGTATTCTGTAATCAGTAGGGGTGAGCTTGTGTGAGTGTGATTGTGTGAGAGTGAGTGTGCAAAGGTCTGAGAGAGTGAGAAATAATAGTGCATTCATATTGTAACCTTATTCCTCCAAAGAGTTTTAATGAAAGATCAGATTATGTGAAATTGTATTTCCTGTGTATTTTTTTAGAATATGCGTATAAATTATTTGGGAAGAGTGATAGATTGTTTGTGGTTGAAGGATATTGCATGCAAATTATTTCCACAAGTATGATCTAGATCGAATTTTTAAACGAGAATAATCGACCCTTTGTTGTGTGAATAGATCGGGATAGATCTAGTTCGAATTAGGCGCACGTAGAATTTGTTCTATAGTGTATTTGAATGGACGACTAAGATATGATCGGGGTGACCCTTTCCAAATCAATTATCATGATTATATCATCAGAACCCCCCCTATCAGGATACAAAACTCCATTTAGGTGTTGTGTCAATGACAATATTCATTTAGTGTCGACAATGACGTCCAATTCAGGATCTTCGATGATGACATCTAGATAGTTGATCATAGATGAAAACATGTTGGTAACTATGTCGAGAATGAGTGGGGCCAATGAAAATAACTAAAGTAACTTTAAAAAATCAATGGTGTGGATTTAATTGAATAATGAGATCGATGGTGTATTCAAAAGGGAGGATTGACGAAGTGAAAGAGATCAACAATGTTATTAAACCATGATCGACAGTCTAGAGTGGAAGAAGTGGGTCTCATTTCATCAAGCATTGTATATCATGAGGATAGTTGGATGTGTGTGTTTTCTCCTTGATAAATATCCAATGAAAATACATATGTCATCGAGTCGGGACAATTGAACATTATACTGCTCCCTGAAAAGAAAATAATGACGATGATGGTTATTCCTAAGGGTGATCACTTGGTCATGTGACAAAGAGAAGATTGACGCTAGAATCAAAGTGGTGATAAAGATAACCCTGATTTTATTGGTGTGTAAAATAGAGGTATTAAAATATGTTAGTGAAGGATATGAGACCAAGTAAAGGATTCAAGGAAACCCAAGTCCGAATTTTCCAATAGAGTTATCGAGAAATTTTTCCAGAGGAAATTGGGCTTCCCAGGTCTGTATCAAGTGGTATCAGAGTACAATGAATCTCTAAGGATCAGAGATGAGAAATTGTATCTTGCAGGAATCATGTCGCCTAGACGAGGAGGCCAAGAGAGAAATATAGCAATGGATTAGTTGTGATTGGAGATAAAGCGCATCTAAGTGAGGATGCAATCCATGGAGATAACTCAGAGAAGGGAACCTAACATAGGAGATTTCAGCAAGAGTGAAGATACAAGCTATGAAGAGGGAACATAAGAAGTACCAGGAGGAGAGCCGACAGAGGAGAAACTACTGATATTGGTCACAAAAGTGGGAGCCAGACCAAAGATGGAAGTGCCAATGTATGAGGGTAACTTGAATGTGTATGAATTGCTTGATTGAATTAATGAAATGGACAAGTACTTTGACTACAAAGAAGTGTATGAAGAAAAGAAAGTCAAGAATGTAGTGATAATATTTAAAGCCCATGTAGCTTTATGGTGGGATGAGTTGCAGTTAGACAAGAGAAGGAAAGAAAAGGAAAGGCTAAAATCAGAAGCTGGGATCGAATGGTGGATAAATTTAAGAGAAACTTTATGCCTAAGGACTACTAGTTGAATCTATTAGCGTTGCCATTTTTATTTGGTTAGGATCGTTTTAGTCGAGTCATGGCTTGTGTGTCAAATTACGTGAGGTAATGTACTTAACAACAGAAGGGTCGAATTCAGCAAGTGTCTAGTTGGCCCTTGGAAATGAGAAGGGATGTTAGAGTCGAAACATGTGTAAATGGTACGGATATGTCATTCCCAAAGAGTCGGGTCATATTAAAAAGGGAGTCGCTACGCGCCCCAGGTCAAGTCAAGTAGTTAATATAAGTTGCGTCGGCAAGTAAAGTAACCATTATTAGCTCATTATGAAGGTCGGGAGAATGAAAAATCATAGCGTCCGTATCATGTATTCCCTGCAGCCCTTATCGCCTATACTTGACACGTGGGGATGTGCTATGGAAAATCTACAATTCGATTCACAACATCCAGTCACCATGAATTCAATGTTCCTTGGCATGATTCCTCCTTCCTCCAGATCTATTATAAATTCCATATGCTCTGCATCCATTTTATTCACGAAATTAGATTCATGCTTTGTCTATAAATTTTTTTGCAAGCTCAAGTTGATCGAATTCTCTGCCTTAGGCATTCACCGGATCCACCACGTGCAAGATAAATAGCGGTCGCGCCATGGCAACCTACCAAAATTCAAGGAAGGCTGTGCAGAGTGGTGGAATCACCAGGTCCGAGCCCCAAAGCGACTGGGATTCATTCTCACTCGCAACATGCATCCCTAAGGATATAAAGGGAGTTTTCCCTTTACCCGCGTAAACAATGATATCACACCGCGCAGAACTTGGGGTGGAAGGACCTGCGCAGGAAGGAAAGATATTAGAAGTCATTTCTCCCCAACAACAAATACCTCAGAGAAGGGGTAGGCCAAATAAGAATAAGGAAGCTGGGGAAACCCGAATCCCAAACGAGTTGCGCGCAAAATTAGTTGCTAAAAATTTACTTATGTGCGTTGTTCGGATGGAACTTGTTGAAGGTACAAGACGAGAAAGTGGGAGCATAAAGAGGAGGATGGATTTCACGGATACAAATGATCAAGATCCATTTCACCAATTGAAGAAGGTGAAACTATCTATCGCCAAACTTTACCAGGAAAATAGGCAGTTGAGACAACAACTAGTGACAAAAACCATGGAAGTATCAGCAGCGCAAGGCCATGAAGGGAATGTGATGTGGCTCAAAAGATAGCTCAAAGAGGTGCAGGATAAAATCGTACAGCTACAAAAATCACAGAGGCTATTAGAAGAAAGCTATGTGAAGCATTCCAGAGAATGTGAAGCAGCCGAGGAGAAATCTTGCGCAGCTCTCGCCAGCAAATAGAAGAAACAAGATTAGTTGAGTTCATTCCTGTATTTGCAAACAGGTAACAAATCTTGACAGTTTTTAAGGAGACATCACCCTAATACATTTTTTCATTTTGGTAATGTCCATGAAAGTCAGTAGGCACTTGTCACACACATCCCCCCCAAAAATGAGCGTGCGACAGAAATCAAAGTCGTTACAGTAGATAGCGGGATTCTGACAAATACTTGTCTATTCAGATATCTAATCGATGGAAAGCATTGACACATCACTCTCTAATGACGAGACCTGATCGATAACCAAATCCCAGTGGAGAATTACAAACAATCATGATGTAGCTAGATGTATTTGTTGTCTATTTTTGGAAAAGCGTAATGCGAAGAGTCATTTAACGCAGACAGTTAGTTTCCTAGTTTTTAGAGATATTAATTAGAAGAGTAGGGAAGCCCAAGCAGAACCCTTGCCTATATATTTTATATTTTCGATGTAAGCTAGGTTGGTTGGAAAAAATAGTATAGACAATGTCTATTGAATGTAGTTTGAGTCCAATTGAAATTTAATGCAAAAGTCTTGAAGCTTTGATGAAAAGATTCTAATTGTAGAAGTTGGATGTATTGTTTCCTTTCTTTGCATATGTACTTCATGTACTCTTTATTCATATCTATTTTTGTCTAAATAGGAATGTATTTTCGATCCTGGGATTCACAGTGCAATGCCCTAGGATTCGCGCCATTTAGAAAAAACATTTTCCTCCAAGTTAAAATCTGAATTCATCCTCAACGATGCTCCGAGTTTCTTTCTTTTTTTTCTCGCCACCTCATACAATGATTTTACACCGAAGATTGTTTCTCTCTTATCCCTTATCCTCTCAACTTTATTCACCAAGTCATTTATTTCTATTGTTTTCTCGAACCGACTCTATAGCCCAAGGTCTTACTCTCTTGCGCCAATATAACCAGAACCCATGATTTCAAAGGTGTTAAATCTAGCCAACAACTTTAAAGCCATATCCCATGCTGAGTCAGTGTCTCCCAAGAGAGCCCTCTTTAGGTTTGAAAGGTTAGTTTTGGGTCCAAAAGTTGGTTGAAATAGTTACCTTCATCGTCATTTTATCAGTCGAACAGATTTACAGATTGCTAACATTCTGGCGTTGTTTCCGGGGACGGAATTGAATAAATTTTCCCTGGGAGAATGACTAAAGTTACAGTTTTGAACCCTAAGGGTAACAGAGGGACAACCATATACACTGGTTGAAAACCTTTACCCTGGCGACTCTAGTCAAAAAGATCAATAGCATTGAGTAGTGCAGTTCAGGAACCCTAGCTCCAAAGATGATCTATACTAGAGAAAATCCTGACCCAAACCCTACAGAGCCTATGTACGACCCCGAGAAAATTTTGCGCGGGACTAGAGAGAAATATTCAGACCCATTCTATTACCTGGAAAGAATCTTGTCCTTACCCAAATATGACATGCAAATCATTGATGATCTTGAGTTTGACGCATTCTTTGAACAAACCCTATTCAGGTCCAAGTCAAAAACCATCTTGGACGAGATAGTTTTCGACCAGAAGAGATTCCAACCCCTAGTATCTAATAATATCCCTTAAAGCATTAACCCTCCTAGATCCATGGCTCCCAGATTCACCCCCCTTGTTCTTCCAAACCAACTACATGATTTTCCCCAAAATTACAGCTAGAGGATTAAGCTCTACAATGTTGAAGGAAACGTTTCAGCCCAGAGGCATTTGGATTGGTTCAACTAATTCATCGACTTAGAATATGAGGACTATGCAAACGCGCAAATGAGGTTATTTGTGCAAATGTTTTTGGGGGAGGTGAGGAAATGGTTCAAATCCCTCCCAATTGAAATAATTCAAGAATTCATTGCATTCAAGACGTCTTTCATTACTAGATGGGGAGACAAGAAGAACCCCTTGCAGCTGTTAACACAGTACAATAATACGAAGAAGGCACCAGAGGAGACGGTGTAAGAATTCTCAACCTGTTTCATGAAGGTTTATAACTTGATTCTTGTGGAATTCAAGCCACCCCCCGGAGCTGCGCAGTTGTGATATGTTGACTCCTTCGACAACTATTTCACCTTGTTGTTGAGATAAAGAATATCAACAAATCTAGATGAAATAATGAGCAACACGATCTAAGTCTAGTTAAATATGATGGCATCGAGGAAGATCAAACATAGATTCAACAGAGGCGATAAGAAACCCCAAGGAGATGCACACCCTTCGTCATCTCGATTCTCGGACGATATGTTTGATTTGATGATGAGGACCATGGAGAAACTAATGGAGAAAATGTCCATGGGGAATAGACCCGCTACCCGAAAACAACATGACCCCCAGCCCAGGAATCAAAACCTCAGAAGGGGTCAATTTCCTCAGATCAGACAGAGGGAGTAGAGAGAACAGAGTGACCAGTGGACAAAGCCTCCATTTTATAACATTTACGCGGACAAGGATTTTGATCAGATGTTCGAAGAATAAATGCATTGTTGTGACGACAAGAATCTGCATGTGTTTTTAACAAAGAGATAATATGATAATTACATGAGCCAAAATGACGATTTAATGTTGGAGACAGATGATGCACTATTTGGGGAAATAGGTGATGCACTGTCATGGGAAACGAGAGAGTTTAGAAAGGGTTACCAAAATGCCATCATGCAGTTTCGGAAGAAATATAACCTCGGGAACAACGAGGTGCACATTGAAGATCAACAGTCTAACCCCATAAGGAAAACTACGATGGACACCCAGTCCACAAGCCGACCAAGGCTGGAAAACACGACCAAGGATGTGACTGAAAAAGCAAAGTCAAAGGAGGAGGACCCAAAGAAAATGGTGGAAGCAAGCCGAGAGGCGGGTGGAAAAGAGGTAGAGAAGGCATGTCCCCCTTTTAACTTTGAGCATGAAATGTCCAAGATCAAAATCTCTATCCCCTTTAATGAACTTATCAAAAAGGGTGAATATCAGGAGAAAATTATTAAAATGTTGAAAATGGGAGGGACCCCTGATACTTTGAATGTCCAATACGATCACCATGTTATTATGTTTGGTCCGCGCATTGAAGAGACAAGTGATATTGAGGATGTCCCTCCATTCTACATCAGTCTAAAGGTTCATGACATGACCCTGCATAATGCCATGCTGGATTCAGGCACGTCACACAACCTCATGCCGAACGTGATCATGGACGAATTGGGTTTGGACATCACCAATCCCTATAAGGACCTTTTCTCTTTTGATTCAAGGAAATTCAAGTGCTTGGGACTCATCAAGGACTTGGTCATGTCATTGGCCCAAATTCCTCCGAAGAACATGGTTATGGACATGGTTGTGGTGGACATACCCCCTAAGTTTTCCATGTTGTTATCCATCTCGTGGGATGTGAAGTTAAAGGGGACTCTGCAAATGCATATGTCATACACCACCATTCCTATCTTTCGCCAAGATAGACGGTTGTATAGAAAAGTGTTGCTGAAATACATGGTGAGAAGCAAGACGTAGCCAAATAACCATCCTATATACTTCGTCGACACTGAAGTTGGTTCCTCTATATTCTATAATGACTTTAGCTTTGAAGAGGAGGAGCTGATAGCCATCATGACAACCAATGAGGACACCACATGGAAATCATCAAAGTGTGTCGATCCAAAGAACCACACAGAAAATGAGACATGAAACATGATTTTTATGGCACTATCAGTAAAGAAAGAGCAGGTTTTGACTTATGGATAAGCCCCCCCGAGGTGGGCACAAAGTTGTGCTCATACAATCTCACGTTTGAATGTACAAACAACATGGTCGAGTATGAGGCATTGATCTTGGGCCTGAAGGTTTTTAAAGAACTGGGCGCAAAGAGGATAGTAGTGCACAGAGACTCTGAGATGATTATAAACCAGATTAAAGGAATATATCAATCCAAACACCCCAGGCTAAGAGCGTACATAAATTTGGTGCTAGACATCCTCGAAGAATTTTCAGAGTATGATCTATCTGCTATCCCAAGGGAGAAAAACTAGNTGGTTGTGGTGGACATACCCCCTAAGTTTTCCATGTTGTTATCCATCTCGTGGGATGTGAAGTTAAAGGGGACTCTGCAAATGCATATGTCATACACCACCATTCCTATCTTTCGCCAAGATAGACGGTTGTATAGAAAAGTGTTGCTGAAATACATGGTGAGAAGCAAGACGTAGCCAAATAACCATCCTATATACTTCGTCGACACTGAAGTTGGTTCCTCTATATTCTATAATGACTTTAGCTTTGAAGAGGAGGAGCTGATAGCCATCATGACAACCAATGAGGACACCACATGGAAATCATCAAAGTGTGTCGATCCAAAGAACCACACAGAAAATGAGACATGAAACATGATTTTTATGGCACTATCAGTAAAGAAAGAGCAGGTTTTGACTTATGGATAAGCCCCCCCGAGGTGGGCACAAAGTTGTGCTCATACAATCTCACGTTTGAATGTACAAACAACATGGTCGAGTATGAGGCATTGATCTTGGGCCTGAAGGTTTTTAAAGAACTGGGCGCAAAGAGGATAGTAGTGCACAGAGACTCTGAGATGATTATAAACCAGATTAAAGGAATATATCAATCCAAACACCCCAGGCTAAGAGCGTACATAAATTTGGTGCTAGACATCCTCGAAGAATTTTCAGAGTATGATCTATCTGCTATCCCAAGGGAGAAAAACTAGATCGTCGATGCGTGGGCCACCTCGGCCTCGGTTTTCAAAATCCCCATCTTCCCAAACAGAAAATAGGAGATCAAAGTCAAACACAGGCCAACAGTGCCCGATAATATCAAACATTTGCAGGTGCTTGAGGATGACAAGCAAGTGGAGAGATTTCTTCAAATGAGCGATGAGTTCGCTAACATAAACATCGATGAAAAGTGTTTTCACGATGAAGATGAGAGCATGGATGCACGTAGTAACAAAGACCCTTTCCAGAACCAAATAGCGGGAAGGGACATACTATAATTTAAGAACAATATCATCCCAGAGGGGCTAGTTCCATTGAAAAATATGTTTGACAAAAATGACATGGATAGAAATCCCAAGATCATTGCAAATGATGAGGATGTCGAAGAATGCAACATCGGGACTGAGGAGAACCTGAAAACAATCAAATTGTCAAAAACACTCAGTATATAGGTCAAAAAGGACTACATCAAGCTCATGAAGGATTTCCCAGAAGTTTTCTCTTGGAGTTATGATGACTTGAAGGTGTATGACACTAAAGTGATCCAACACGTCATCCCTCTCAAAGAAGACCAGAGGTCGTTCAAATAGAATATGCAATGGATAAATCCCCTACTGTTGCTGGTAATCAAAAAGGAGGTAAAGAAACTCTTCGAATCTAAAATTATCGTTTCTTTAAGGTTTTCTAAGTGGGTGGCCAACTTGGTACCGGTTAGAAAAGATAGCGGTGAGATAAGATTGTGTGTGGACTTCTAAAACTTGAACAAAGTGTCCCTCAAGGATCACTACCCTCTTCCTAGAATGGACTATATCCTGCAAAAGGTGGTGGGGTCCCAAAAGATGTCCATGTTAGATGGTTTTTTGGGTTATAACCAGATCATGGTACACCCGGATGATAAGGAAAAGATGACCTTCACGACGCCATGGGGGACATTCATGTCTGCCAAGATGCCTTTCGGCCTGATCAACGCTAGTGCCACTTTCCAAAGGGGAATGGACATAGAATTTGCTGACAAAAAGGATAAGTTAATTGTGATCTATCTGAACGACATCAAGGTATACTCTGCCTTCGACGAACAACACCCCAAGCATCTAAAGAAAGTTTTCTAGAAGTGTAGAAAATTTGGCATATCACTGAATACGAAGAAATCAGATTTCAGGATGGAAGAAGGGAAGTTTTTGGCGCACATTATCTCAAAAGAGGGAATTAATATAGACCCCAGCAGGGTTGAAGGAATCTTGAAAATCGACACTCTGTGTAGTAAGAAGGAAGTGCAATCCTTCCTCGGAAAGGTAAACGTTTTGAGAAGATTCATCTTGAACCTGGTAGAGATTATAAAACATATCACTTACATGCTCAAAAAGAGGAATGAGATCAAGTGGAACCCAAAAGCCAAGAATTCATTTGAATATATCAAGGTGGCGCTGACTAGAGCTCCTATGCTAGCCAGTCCAAACTTCACGAAATATTTCATCTTGTTTTCATTCACCTCGAAGCATACGATTGTCGGCATGTTGTTATAGAAAGACGAGTAGAAATTCGAGAAGCCCATAGCCTATTTCAACTAAACTCTAAGGGATGATCCACTAAGATACAACATTATGGAGAAACAATCATATGCCTTAGTGAAGGCCCTAAAAGAGTTCATAATGTACATATTACACTCCCACGTTATCGCTTATGTGCCCAACAATTTGGTTAAGGATATCCTGACTCAGCCTAACCCAGAGGGAAGGAGAGGCAAATGGATAGTGGCCATGCTACAATATGATCTCAAAATCAAGCCCATGAAGTTGATTAAAGGTCAGGGCCTTGCAAATTGGATGGTGCAGTCGGATTGTGACGTTGTAGGGATAAACTTCATCGTTGATAGGATAAACTTCTTCGTTGATCTATTAGAGAATCCTCAAGAAGAAACAATTTTGTAGGTATCTCAGTATTTCATAAATTCGTCATGGTATACAGACATTGTATATGTGTTAAGGAACCTACAAGACCCTCTGGGTTTAAGTAAGACCAAGGCTAGATTTCTAAAGATCAAAGCGGTTAAGTTCTACATCTTGGATAGTTCACTATAGTGGAAATATCTCGATGGGATCTTGCTGAGTTGTTTGCTGGAAAATGATGCAAAGAGAGCCATAAAATAATTTCACAAAGGCGATTACGGAGGGCACCATTACTGGAAAACCACCACACACAAGATCCTGAGAGCGGATTACTATTGGCCTACTATCTTCGTGGATGTATATAAAGAAGTCTCCAACTACCACGAGTGTCATATTTTCGATGGGAGAAGGAAGTTGTAGCCCTTGCCACTAAATTTGATCTCAGTCGAATCACCTTTCATGCAGTGGGGTTTGGATTTAAGAGGGGAAATAAATCTTCCATCCTCAACTCAACACAAATGGATACTCACGGCCACAAACTACTTCCCGAAATGGATGGAAGTGGTCTCCATGAACCAAGCTACCGACACGATGATCATCCAATTTATGGAGATAAATATCTTGTCGAGATTCAGATGCCCTATCAAGATCATAATCGAAAATGCGGTCTCATTCAAGTCCAAGAAGATGGAGAAGTTTTGTCAGGATTACAATATAACCTTGGGGAATTCTACAATGTACTACCCAGAAGAAAACGGGTTAGCAAAATCATCAAATAAAATCCTGACCAATATCATCAAAAGACTCCTGAAAGACAATAAGAAAGCTTGGCATAAAAACCTTATTTATGCACTGTGGGCAGACTAGGTTACCGCCAAGAATTCTATCGCAATGTCACCTTTCCATATTGTATACAACAGGGACACAATTTTCGGTACCTCACTAGGGCTTCCCATCAGAACTTTGTTGCAAGAGTAGGAGGCCGAGCCAGATGACACACAGAGGAGAATAAATTAGCTAATTCACACACAACAGATGAGGGAACAGGTGTACAATTGATTGCAGCTCCACCGGGAGAGGATGAAGAAAGCATTCAACAAACATTCCAAGAAAGAGGAGTTTCAGTTCGAGGATTTGGTTTTGAAATGGGACACGCGAAATGAAGATAAAGAAAAGCACAGAAAGTTCGACAATATTTGGACAGGTCCTTTCAAAATCAACGCATATCAAGGAAATAATGCTTATTTTATGGAAGAATTAAATGGATATTTCGTTGGTTGGGCACCTGTAAATGACAGGTTCCACAAATGCTATATGATGAATTAAAGTCCATTTGAGTAACATACCACTGTGAATAGTCATTTTGTTTTTTGTTGATTAAATAAGTCAGTAGAAAATTGAAGCTCGAGGTGAAGGCCCTGAGAATTTATGTTGAGTCTATTTAGGAACTACATCGATTGGTTTAGGTTGCATCTTGTATTTTTTTCACATGTCATCATATGTCTGAAAACTAAATGAGGCCCAATGGTCAGGAACCTAGTCTGTTGTTCTTTGCTACATTGCAGGGAGGATATCATCCTCGTTGGAGCCAGTTTTTAGCGCTGCCATTTTTATTTAGTTAGGATTGTTTTAGTCGAGTCCCGGCTTGTGTGTCAAAGTACGTGAGGTGAGTTTCTTAACAACAGAAAGTTCGAAGTCAACAAGTGGTTAGTTAGCCCTTGGAAATAGAAAGGGATGTTAGAGTTGAAACATGTGTAAATGGTACAGGTATGTCGTTCCCAGAGAGTCGGGTCATATTAAAAATGGAGTTGCTACGCACCCCACGTTGAGTCAAGTATTTAATAGAAGTCATGTTGGCAAGTGCAGTAACCATTATCATCTCATTATGAAGGTCGGGAAAATAAAAAATGGTGGCGTTTGTATCATGTATGCCCTACAACCCTTATCGCATGTACTTTACACGCCGGGATGTGCTATGGAAAATCTATAGTTTGATTCAAAACATCTAGTCACCATGAATTCAATGTTCCTTGGCATGATTCCTCCTTCCACCCGATATGTTATAAATTCCAGATGCTATGCACCCATTTTATTCCCCAAATTAGATTCATGCTCTATCTGTAAATTTTCTCGCAAGCTCAGGTCAATCGAATTCTCCACCTTGGGCATTCACCGGATCCACCGCGCGCAAGATAAATAGTGGTTTCACCATGGAGACCTCCCAAAACATAAGGAAGGGTGCGTAAAGTGGTGGAATCTCCAGGCCTGAGCCCCAAAGAGACTAGGATTTTTTCTCACTCGCAACAGGCATCCCCAAGGATACAAAGGGAGTTTTCCCTTTACCCGTGGAAACAATGATATCACACAGCACAGAACCCGGAGTGGAAGGACTTGCACAGGAAGGAAAGATATTACAAGACCTGCCTCCGCAACAATAGATATATCGGAAAAGGGGCATGCCAAAGAAGAATAAGGAATCTAGGGAAACCCAAATCCCAGATGATCTACGCACATGATCAGTTGCTGAAAAATTACTTATGTGTGTTGTTCGGTCGGAACTTGTTGAAATTACAAGCCGAGAAAGTGGGATAAGAATGAGGAGGATGGATTTCATGGGTAAAAATGATCAAGATCCATCTCAACAGCTGAAGCAGGCGAAACTATATATCGTCGAACTTTACCAGGAAAACTGGGAGCTGAGACAACAACTAGCGACAAAAACCATTGAAGTGTCAACAATGCAAGGTCATGAACGGAGCGGGACATGGCTGAAAAGACAACTCATAGACGTGAAAGATACAATCGTACGGTTGCGCAAACAACATAGGATTTCAGAAGAAAGGCATGAGAAGAATTCCAAAGAATGTGAAGCGGCCAAGGAGAAATCCCACACAGCTCTCACCACCGAACAGAAGAAACAAGATTGGCTAAGTTCATTCTTGTATCCACAAACAACAAAAAAAATCTTGACATTTTTGAAGGATACATCACCCTAATACATTTTTTTATTTGGTAACAGCCATGACAGTCAGTAGCCACTTTCCATGCACAATACCCCAGCAAATGAGTGTGCGACAGAAATCAAATCCATTACAACAGATAGCAGGATTCTGACAAACACTTGCTCGTTCAGATATCTAATCGAAGGAAATCATTGACACATCACTATATAATGACAATACCTGATCGATAATTGAATCCCCATGGTGGATTACAAATAGTCATGATGTAGCCAGATGTATTTGTTGTCTATTTTTGGAACAACGTCATGCGAAGAGTCATTTAGCGCAGACAGTCAGTTTCATGGGTGCTTTTAGGGGTGAAATTTCGTTCATGGGAGAAATTAGGGGGTTTGGAATTTTGGTTGGGCGAATTATTTACATGGAGTGGTTTGAGGGATTTGAAAATATATAGCCCCAAGTTTATTTTCAAAAAATTATATAGCCCATGGACATTTGTGAGGGAAGAGCATGGAAATCCATTTTCGCCCCTTAAAATTCGAACTAGATCCTCCCATTTGCCCCAATTTTCTGTTAAAGGCAATGATTCTGAGGTATTTCGCCTCCATTTTCTGGTAATGGAAATGATTAAGAGATATTTTTCCCTAATTTTATGGTACCATCAATTATTCAAAGGTATTTATCCATGGGTGCCCTCAAATCAGGAGTGGAGAGGCCCTACAAATACCTTACCTTACCTACATTGAAGGTCGAGTGGAAAGAGTAAACAATGGACTATTTGTCTTAGAGAAAGCTGAGTTACAAATTTTCTTGTATTTTGTTATAACTTGTGTCATTTTCTCTCTAGTTATTTGGTTATTTTTCTAAGTAGGTTTTTCTTCTGCATTTTTGTTACAAGTTTTTTCAATATGAAAAGCATAAATACTAGCATCAAATCGCCAGTGTCTATGGGCACTAGGAAACCCTGCAAAAGACTAGAGAAAATGCACCCTCTGCAAGAGCATTCAAGTATCCATATGGACACATATGTGTTTCAGAATTATGGACACATATCTGTCCATAATTCCTTTAACTC